>JACXGI010007342.1:0-37813 GCA_016801175.1 Esox masquinongy
GGGTGTCTGTGTGTGTGTGTGGGGGGGGGTCTTTGTGTGTGTGTGTGTGTGTGTGTATGTTTGGGTGTCTGAGATCCTGGTCTATGTGCGCATGTGGGGACCTGAAATCCACACAAAGATAGTAAAACCTGAACAATTGGTTCCCTCAAGGTTTTTTGGTAGGTTGCCACTAGTAAAAATAAACCTTTTGGCTCAGAATTTAGGTTTAGGGTTTAACTCACAAATGGGCATGGTGTTAGAATTAGAGTTACTTTTAAAATAAGGCATTACCAGTAAGGTTTAGGATCAGGTGTTATGGCTGGGTTATGTTTAGGCATATAGGTTAGGTTATTGAGGTTATGGTTAGGTTAGGTTTAGGGTTAGGGGATAGGGAACATGGATTTCTGTGTAAAGGATAAATCACAGATCCCCGCAAGGACAGAAAAACAAACTTTATGAGTGTGTGTATGTGTTTCCGTGTGTTCCCTGTATGTGTGTGTGTGGTGTGTGTGTGTGGTGTGTTTGTGTGATGATATAAACCTTCACCCACTTATGCCCCATTATTAATTGGCCATTCATTTTTAATTAGTCGACAGATCAGTTTAAATTCAGATACTACGTGATGATATATCATACTGATTACATATTCACTAATTTGTTTTTCAATGTCATACTATGTGATGATATTGAAAGACAATTTAGTCAAAAACAAAGAACAGAATGGAATTTATTCTTAACCATTCTGTTATAGATGTCATATCAATGACTTAATTTCACTCAGGATGTTCCTACAGCATTAACTCAGTGATGCTGTTACATGTTTGTGTGTTATTATAATACATTCATAGTATTACTATTTCACCAGTTTTTGTAAGTTGAAGGAATATTTTTTTGTGTGATTTCTGGTCACAATGTGAACATATTGGATAGATTAGAGATACAATTTTCTACCATATACACAAAGGCTACAATGTGGGCTGATTCAGAATGTAAATCAGTTCTGCACTAAGGTGTAAACAAGGCTTTACTTTCAACTACTTTGATTAATCTGTTTTATAACAAAGTTGTCAATAGCAAATTTCCTGCTAGTTAAACAATATTAACACATTTGTGGGGATCACATTCAAGTTGAACTCTGCAGATGTTGGCTAAATTTACCTTTAAATGTCAAGGATAATTTAGGAAATGTTTATATTTGTCCAACCAACCTATCTAAATAGGTAATGTAAAAGATGCCAAGGTGATTCAAAATTCATGCCTATTTGAATCACTTTAGAGAGAATTTCAGCATTACATTGTTGTTTTAAAAATATATATATATTCCCTAACTGAAGCTAATTTTCCTTACCTGTTATATTATTTTCCCTAATATGTCAATTTTCCTAAACTGTAATGTTAACTTTCTTAACATGTTATTGTCAATTTTCCCAACCTGTAGTCTTCATTTTCCTAACATGTTATGTCAATTTTCCTAACCTGTAATGTTAATTTTTCTAACATGTTATGTCAATTTTTCTAACCTGTCACAATAATTCTCCTATCCTGCTGTGCAATTTCTGAACTGCTTCAGAAAGCTGCTTCTGACGTTCGCCTTTAACCGCCAGGTAAGTGTGTGACCATCCCTCGGTCTCTGGACGGGCGTCTCCAGGTGTCCCATCGTAAGGGCCTCCCCCACGTCATCTACTGCCGGGTGTGGCGCTGGCCGGACCTGCAGTCCCACCACGAGCTCAAGGCCCTGGATTGCTGTGAATTCCCCTTTGGCTCCAAACAGAAGGACATTTGCATTAACCCGTACCACTACAGACGAGTGGAGACACCCGGTGTGTGTTAGTTAGTAATCTTTATTTTCCCCGAGGGGGCAATTTGTTGCAGAGCCAGCAGTACATTCAGATGTGTTGTCCCATTCTCCCAAGCCACTGACGCTAGAGTGTGTTTTAGGATACGGGATCCCTGTGGAAATTGATTGGTTCAGCGGAAGGTCCTATTTTAACTGGAGACTGACATTCAGATCGAGTCGCAAGTTATACAAAGGGAGTTTAACCTATTATGGGTCATTTAAAAAATTGATCATTTCAAAAAAACTGATCTAACGTGTTCTTGCTGTATCTGTAAGACCTTGTCGGTATGCCGTGCGTATCAAATTTCAGACTGGATGTATCAGAGATTGCATCTTTCCAGGATCCAATTTTATCTATGCCAGACATCTGTCTGAAACAGTGTTCTGTTCCTTATACTGTAAGACTACTTCATTATGATGTACCAACGTCCGGTAGATGAACTCAGAAGCAGCTTCGTGACGTGTATGTATGTGCTAACAATCCAGAGGAAAGTACAAACAATTATAATATGACTCAGAGAAGGAAAAGCTCCCTAAGGGAGTATCATTGGCATTTTGAATGCCAATTGGCATTGATTCTATCATGATTATGGACATGTTGTGATGATATTGTGCTCATGTTGATAATAGTTTTGATCCTGATGTACTGGATCATGATGTTTTATTGGTTCATGATGTTTTGTTGGATTATGATGTTGTGTTGAATCAGGATGTTTTATTGGATGATAATGTTTTATTAAGTCAGGATGTTTTATTGGATCATGATGTTTTGTTGGATTATGATGTTGTGTTGAATCAGGATGTTTCATTGGATGATAATGTTTTATTAGGTCAGGATTTTTTATTGGATCATGATGTTTTAGGGATGAGGAGTGGTTCTATGATAGATGTCTGTAGGGGGATGAGGAATGATTCTATGATAGAGGTCTGTAGGGGGTTGAGGAATGGTTCTATGATAGAGGTCTGTAGGGGGTTGAGGAATGGTTCTATGATAGAGGTCTTTAGGGGGATGAGGAATGGTTCTGTGATAGAGGTCTGTAGAGATTAGGGACAACTGTGACTCTGTCTCTTCTTCTCCCTCTCCCCACTCTCTCTCTCCCCCTCTCATGTCCCTCCTCCTGTTTCAGTTCTCCCTCCGGTGCTGGTCCCGCGCCACAGTGAGTTCAACCCTCAGCACAGCCTGCTGGTTCGCTTTCGGAATGCCTCTCTCCACACGGAACCTCTGATGCCCCAGAACGCTACCTACCCCGACTCCTTCCCTCCTCTTCCTGGCACCCCCTTCTCCTCCTCCCCTTCCTCCTCCTCCTCCGTCGCCCAGTCCCCCACACCCGCCAGTTATCCCAACTCTCCCAGCAGGTCAGCCGAGCCAGCCAGCCCCTACCAGATCACAGGTACTACAAATACAGTACTGTGACAATACTACTATATTACTACTATTATAATATTACAGTATTTTAACCAGCTCCTACCACATCACAGGTACTACAACTACAGTACTGTGACAATACTACTATATTACAACTATAATAATATTACAGTACTTTGACCAGCCACAACTACGTCACAGGTACAACAACTACAGTGCTGTGACAATACTACTACATTACTACTATAATAATATTACAATACTTTAACCTGCCCCTACCACATCACAGGTACTACAACTACAGTACTGTGACAATACTACTACATTACTACTATAATAATATTGCAGTACTTTGACCAGCCCCTACCACATCACAGGTACTACTAATACATCTACACAACTACTACAATATTATGACAGTACTACTAGATTACTAATACAATAATATTACATTACTATAACCAGCCCCGTCCATTACCACATCACAGGTACTACTACTACATTACTACAACAATGCTACTACAACAAAAACACATTACAAATAATATAATACTAGTATACTCAAACCAGTCCCTAAAACTTCACTGCTACCAAAGTGTTACAAATACAGTTTTTACTATATATTACATAAGAGTAATTTTGCACAAGGGTTCTCAACCCTCTCCTTGGGAACCGGCAGCCATTCCATGTTTTTATTTTTATTTTCAAGAGCTAGCACACCTGATTTAATTAGTGAACTAATTATCGCTCCCTTGATTAGGTGAATCAGATAAGGGAGTTCAGGGCTACAACAAAAATGTCAAATGTTTGCTGGCTCCTGAGGAGAGGTTTGATCCAGTGAAGTGGCCCTGCTCAAAGGTACAACAACACATTTACACCATCAGGTCTATCTGCTGTTCCTACAACTATATTACCAATACATTATAATACAGTGCATTACTGTTCCATTACAATACTACTACATTACTTCAACAATGCCATTTCCGAAAAAGTTTCAAATGTAAAGAAAAACAGAATCCAAAGATGTGCAAATCATTAAAACCCTACATTCAATAGGAAATAGTAAAAAGAGACCATTCCTCTTTACAGAATCTCTCCAGATCATCCAGGGTCCTTGGTCATCTCTTATGCACTCTCCTCTTCAGCTCAGCCCACAGGTTTTCAATGGGGTTTAGGTCACAGGACTGAGAAGGCCATGGCAGAAGCATGATTTTGTGTTCAGTGAACCATTTCTGTGTTGATCTGGATGTATGTTTAGGATCATTGTCCTGTTGGAAGACCCAATGACGACCCAGTTTTAGTTTCCTGGCAGAGGCAGCCAGATTCAGATTTAAAATGTCCTGGTATTTCATGGAGTTCATGATGCCATGTACCCTAACAAGGTTCCCAGGGCTTTTGGAGGAAAAACAGCCCCACAACATCACGGAACCTCCACCATGCTTAACAGTGGGGATCGGGTTATTTTCGGTATAGCCATCCTTCTGTTTGCACCAAACCCACCTTGAGTGTTTGTTGCCAAAAAGCTAAATTTTTATTTCATCTGACCATAACACTCTGACGTTCCAGTCAAAGTTCAGTAGCGTTTTGCATACTCCAAGCGCTTATGTTTGTGGTGTAATGACAGGAAGGGCTTTTTTCTGGCATGCCTTCCAAATAATTAGTTGGCATGGTGGTGGCGTCTAATGGTAGTTTTGAAGACTTCGTAACCCCAAGATGCTACTCTCCTCTGTACATCTCCAACAGTGATTTTTGGAGAATGTTTTGCCTCTTTTACCATCCTCCTCACGGTGTCTGGGGGCAAACTAAACTTGGGTCCTCTTCCAGGCACGTTTGTAACAGTTCCAGTTGCTTTGAACTCTTTCAGTATTACCCTAATGGTAGATATGGGCATTTTCAGGTGAGTAGCTATTTTTTTATAGCCATTCCCTCAAGAGTCATCTGTTCAAAATTGCCTACCCCTAGTAATGCCATAATCCCATTCTCTCAATTTTCTTTGTTTTCTCATGGTATTTTTTGTTTGTTTCTGTTCCATGTTCATTTTGTAAAGCGCTGGGTAATTGAAAAGTGCTATATAAATATAATGCATTATAAAAATAATTCATTATTATTATTACTATTATTACTTATGAAGCTCAACACACTTTTCCTTGATTTGTGTGTGCTCTTATATTTCTCATGTTGATGTATTTATAAGGGAATATGGCCTCTGTGTAACCTCATATTTATACCCCAGTGAAACAGGAAGTAATTGATTACTGCTTTACTTACTGATTTACTAAATTTAAACCAGAATAGGGACCAGGCAAGCCTAGTTCAGCCTGCCCGTAATTAAAAGCGATAAATGTTATTGCCCTCACTGGATTTAAACCCAGGTCTCCCACGTGAAGGGCTGTGTCTTTAACCACTACACCACGATGCTAAACATTTGCCCAGTGTCGGTATAGCATCTCGACATTAGATCATTTTGGCACGCATTAACATCACGCCACATTTGAAATGTTTCTTATTAAGTTTACTTCCACCACAAACAGCATCTATAAACTGTATGGCTTTTGCCACAGGCCGTTTTAACAGCTTATTAGCCAGTAATTGACTAGTATCTAACTTACTACTTGGAATAGTCATAAGATTTGAGCAATTCCTAGTGAAACTGAATATGAACTTAACACAGCCAAAGCTATTTCATGGCACAAAAACGTTTGTTTTTCTTTCATTTGTGAATGACATTGATACAATAACTATCAATATAGGTGACGATAACTGACTTTTTCGTCAAGTGAAAAGACAAGAGAATCGTGGAAACCCCTACTCTTTTACTGCACAAGGGGTTTTTATCTAGCCTAAATTACCCCAAAAATCATGTACGGATGCATACTTCGAAAATCCACCAGAAACAGTCGCAATATAAACAGTTTTATTTTAAGTTTACTATAATGTAGCTACTCAAGGTTGTAGTCAGCAAAGTTTTTGTCTATTCTGACCCAAAAATCATGCACGGATGCGTACTTCGAGAATCCACCAGAAATAGTCGCAATATAACCGTGAACAGTTTTATTTTAGGCTTACTATAACATAGCTACTGAAGGTTGTAGCCAGCAAAGTTTTTATCTATCCAGAACAAATCCTAATGCATGATTTGCTTTGACTGTAACGAGATTCGAACACGGGATCTATTGGTTGCAGGTCCGCGTCTCTAACCACTACACTATTTAACAAGGGGTTGTCAGTCAGTCAAAAAGAGATTTTTTTAATAAACCTTTTTTACTCATCTTTACTAGGGGTGCCAATAATTGTGGAGGGCACTTTATATGCCCGCTTTGAATTTGATGCCAGCAACACATTTCAAAAAAGTTGGGACAGGGGCAACAAAAGACTGGAAATGTTGGGTAATACTAAAAAAACATCTTGACGGAATATCTCAACTAATTAGGTTAATTGGCAACAGGTCAGTAACATGACTGGGTATAAAAAGAATATCCGAGAGAGGATGAGTGTTTCAGAAGTAAAAATAGGGAGGGGTTCACCACTCTGTGAAAGACTGTGCAGGCAATTAGTGCAACAATCTAAGAATAACGTTTGCAAACGTAAAATTGCAGTGTTTAGAGATCTCATCATCTACGGTACATGATATTATTAAAAGATTCAGAGAATCTGGAGAAATCTCAGTACGCAAGGGACACCGTGATTTTCGGGCCTTCAGGCGGCACTGCATTAAAACAGACATGATTATGTAGTGGAAATCATTGCATGGGCTCAGGAACACTTCCGAAAACCATTGTCTATGAACACAGTACATCCCTGCATCCACAAATGCAACTTAAAACTCTACCATGCAAAGAAGAAACCATGTATCAACAAGATCCAGAAACACCTCAGCTTTCTCTGGGCCCAAGCTAATTTAAGATGGACTGAGGCAAGTGGAAAACTGTCCTGTGGTCTGACGAATCAAAATTAGAAAATATTTTTGAGAATCATGGATGCCGCATCCTCTGGTCTAAAGAGGAGAGGGACCATCCGGCCTGTTATCAGCGCACAGTTCAAAAGTCAGCACCTGTGATGGTATGGGGGTGCATTAGTCACTTGCAGATCTGCGAAGGCACCATTAATGCTGAACAATATATACAGGTTTTGGAGCAACATATGCTGCCATCTAGACAGGGAAGGCCTTTCTTATTTCAGCAAGACAATGCCGAACCACATTCTGCACGTATTACAACAGCATGGCTCCGTAGTAAAAGAGTCTGGGTGCTAAACTGGTCTGCCTGCAAGCATTTCACACATTATGAAATGAAAAATACGACAAAGGAGACCTTGAACTGTTGAGCAGCTGAAATCCTGCATCAAGCAAGAATGGAAAACATTTCACTTTCAAAACTACAGCATTTGGTCGCCTCAGATCCCAAACACTTAGAGTGTTGTTAAAAGAAGAGGACATGCAACACGGTAATAAACATGCCCCTGTCCCAGCTTTTTTGAAACGTGTTCTTAGCATCAAATTTAAAATGGCCATGTATTTTTCCAAAAACAATCAAAATTCTCAGTTTCAAAATTTGATATGTTGTCTTTGTACTATTTTCAATTAAATACAGGGATAAATGATTTGCACATCATTGCATTCTGTTTTTATTTGCATTTTAAGCAGTGTCCAAACTTTTTTGGAAATGTGTTCGTACAACATGTACAAACAGGGCTCTCACCAGCCCCAACCAAATCATGAGTAGGAACATGATTACTGTAATCCTTCTGGTTGTAACTTACTACAGGATCATATACCAGGTCAGTGAGGAGTGACTCCTCTCTTTTTATGTTTTTTATAATTCTTTTTAGGTCATTTGCAACTTGTCGATATTCTATATCTCCCGTCCTCATCTCCATCCCTCTTCCCCTCCTCCCAACCCAGCAGAGACACCACCTCCCCCCTACAGTATGATGGAGACTGCCCCGACGGAGGATGTTAAGCCTGGAGAATCCTCCAACACCAAGCTGATCTTCTCAGCTCCGCACAGAGGTAGCACACACACACGGACGCACACGCACGCCCAACCCCCCCGTACACCCCCTAACACCACCCACTCTTTGTAGACCTCCGGCCCGTCTGTTACGAGGAGCCGGAGTACTGGTGCTCGGTGGCGTATTACGAGCTGAATAACCGCGTCGGGGAGACGTTCCACGCCTCGTCGCGAAGTGTCCTGGTCGACGGCTTCACCGATCCCTCCAACAACAAGAACCGCTTCTGCCTCGGCCTGCTGTCTAATGTCAACCGCAACTCCACCATTGAGCACACACGCCGGCACATAGGAAAAGGTGAGACCGGGTGTATGTCCTAGTCGTTTAGCATCCTACAGTGGGTGTGAATATAAACACAGACACCTACAGGTGGGAATGAACATGGGATTTCTCCTCTTTCAGTAGTCATTCATAAGTGAATGTGAAGCGTCTATAGTGTTTATCTGACTTCAAACGTGTGCCTGTTGTCACCGTCAGAAGAGGGAGGCCTGCGGCACTTCGCCACGACCTCCGGTCCCAACACCATCTTGTTCCCTGTGTAGTACACTTCTTTAGACCCCAGCCCTATTGGATGTGGTCTGATGACTAAGGGAATCGTAGAGAGGTCAGACGGAGTAGAGGGAAGAGACCCATTCGAGCCCCCACCCACACAAAACTGTCCCCAGTCAAACACACACACACACCAACTGTCCTCTCTTCCACCTTCCCTCCCTCGCTCATTCCCTCACTCACGCGCCCACTCCCACCCCCCATTCCCTCCCCCTCTACAGGGGTGCATCTCTACTACGTGGGAGGGGAGGTGTACGCAGAGTGTCTGAGCGACAGCAGCATCTTCGTCCAGAGTCGGAACTGTAACTACCAGCACGGCTTCCACGCCACCACCGTCTGCAAGATCCCCAGCGGCTGCAGCCTGAAGATCTTCAACAACCAGCTGTTCGCCCAGCTCCTCTCCCAGTCCGTCAACCACGGCTTCGAGGTGGTCTACGAGCTCACCAAGATGTGCACCATTCGGATGAGCTTCGTCAAGGTAACCGCCCGGTCTGCGGGGGGTTAGAGGTCATAGGATAGAAGCTGGGGGATCTTCGGCACCTTCCTGAAGTGACGCGAGGAAGGTTCCAACGAAGACTGTTACTTGCACATATTGGTCACGGCTGTAGAATTACGCGGACGAACAGAGACACGCACGCACGCACGCACACACACACACACACCCCCCCCAAGGTCTTAATCACTAAGCAGAAACAGACTGAAACGGGGCGGGAAAAGCTGAACTTGTCCAATAATGTTTTGCTACAATGTGCTTGGACAAAACACCACCCGACTGGTCACTTTTCATCTTCTTCCTCTGTGCAGGGCTGGGGTGCAGAGTACCATCGCCAAGACGTCACCAGCACCCCCTGCTGGATCGAAGTGCACCTGCATGGCCCCCTTCAGTGGCTGGACAAGGTCCTCACCCAGATGGGCTCCCCGCATAACCCCATCTCTTCCGTGTCCTAACACACACACACACACACACACATACAGACTCATGTCACACAGACACAAACAATCCTCCATGAGTCTGTGCTTCCTGACAGGTATTGAGCATCATTTCATTCACACATGACAACACGACGGTACTGTGGTGGCCTACAGGTAATCTCACATAACTTCCTGTGGCCTTCGGTTACTTCCTGTCCGCGATACAGAGAGTAATAATAGGACCACTGGGACATCACCGGACTTGCAAAACACTCTGCGCTGACCGAAAAAACCCACTCTCCTGGGTCTGGTGACGTCCCTGCAGCATTACATAAACATATGTATTGTTTTAGCTACTTCCCAGTTTCAGTTATACTTTTTCATTCAGCCTTTCATTTACTGCAAGCTATACCGCTGCACGCAATCACACAGAGCTCTTTTGACAGAGCCCTTTAACTGCACTCAGAGACAACGTCTGTGACTCGAACGCCACCTCGACATTCAGGACTCAAGCGACCAATGGGATGTGCATTTTGAGCAGGCACAGATGGCGATGTATCTGTCTGCAGTTTGGTTGTTTGTTGTGAGTTACATGTTGGAATCGCGTACGTTCTGCCCAGTGGAGGCCAGTGAAAGTTAATTGAGAATGGGCAGATATCGTTGGTTGAAATGGAGGAAATGGAATGGTATCTCACACTGGGTTTAATGTGTTTAGCTCCATTGCATTCACATGAGCCCATTCCAGACATTAACATGAGCCCATTCTCCTCAGTTAAGGTTCATTGGCCTCCATTGGTATGACATGACCTGGAACTGCAGTAACAGCCTGTTACATTGTGAAATGGTTGCCGTAGCTTTAAGAAAATAAATCTTAACAGTGCCCCCCCCCCCTAATATAATGTGGGTCTTGTAGTGACTGACTCCCTTTCTGCTTGTCTCATTAAAGCTTTTTCCTAAATATTGTAAGTTATTGTAAGTCATATATTTATGATACCTGACAAACTGAGCTCATAACTAGTGGTGCGACAGGCTTCTCTCTGGGAGTTGGGGTTCATTCAGATTGTGTGTTAACATAGCCGGTGACCTTTAGAGGTCAGCACCAATAAAACAGACGCGTCTTCCATGAACTGTCCGTGGAAGCGGTGCGTTACTTTTCAAAGGTGTGTTTGTCAACAAAGCACAGGCTCACCGAATTCCAACCAACATGGATTACTTTACTGGCAGACCGGCTCCGGACGCTGTACTTCAGTAAAACACACACAGTTGATACGCGTTCAGTTTTTAATGGACATTCACACGCACAAACTGACGAGCGCCATCATGTTCATTGTCACTGTCGTCAAATAGTCACTGAGGATGCAGCGGCATTTGCAGGCACAAGCGTTGGCAAGGTGACAAACAATACAGTTACCCATAACTTCGTTAGAGAGGGAGGCATACCCATTTTTGTTTGCTCATTCAGACACTGGACTAAAAATTGCATGCAGACCACAGCCCAGGACACATGCTACTGTGGAGCGGTTCTGACATTAACGCAAGACTAGAATGGAGGAAGCCCCTGAGCCGAGGGCAACGCTGCCTCTGTTTCAAAACTGATAGTTTTCATATATGGCGTAACATTTTGGAAATGCTAGCTACACCTTCGGCTGCTCCAGGAACAACGCCTTTATTCTTACTGGGTAGACTGTGACCTATTAATTCGCTCAACATCCCAGTGTGGAGCCTGTTTGGACACCATAATGAAGGAACGGGTTGATGCCCCCTAAATTACATTGAAGTTATCCCTGCAATCCAAAGTCTGATACAGGTCCATCCCTTCCGCAGCACTTCAAAGCCCAACTTTATTCCTTGCACAAGGGCACAACCAGAGCCTTCTCGGGTCTGGTTATAGATTGGTTGAGGGGACAAATTCAACGTTGATACACATAGCACAACATACTTTACAGAGTAAAAACCCAGAAGGCTACATGGTAGCTTGCGTGCGTAAGAGCCAACTTAAACACCATACTGACATGCGCACGCACACACACAACAGGTGTGTTATAAAATAGGGCGTCCCAATCTTGTTCCTGGAGAGATGTCATCCAGTAGGCTCTCTTTCAAACCCTGAACTACCACATCAAATTCTAATAACTAGCTGGATGAAGAGCTGAATCAGGTAAATCACCTGTGGTTGGGGAGGACCAAGACCCCGGTGATCTGAAGTACAGCTGGTGGTCTGCTGATAATCACATTAACAGTTGTGCTCATAAGTTTGCATATCCTGGCAGAAATTGTAAAATTTTGGCATTGATTTTCAAAATATGACTGATTATGCAAAAAAACATCTTTAAGGATAGGGATCATATGAAGCCGTTTATCATCACAAAGTTGTTTGGCTCCTTTTTAAATCATAATGATAACAGAAATCACCCAAATGGCCCTGATCAAAAGTTTACATACCCTTGAATGTTTGGCCTTGTTACAGACACACAAGGTGACACAAACAGGTGAAAATGGCAATCAAAGGTGAATTTCACACACCTGTGGCTTTTTAAATTGCAATTAGTGTCTCTGTACAAAGAGTCAATGGATTTGTTAGCTCTCACGTGGATGCATTGAGCAGACTAGATACTGAGCCATGGAGAGCAGAAAAGAACTGTCAAAAGACCTGCGTAACAAGGTAATGGAACTTTATAAAAATGGAAAAGGATATAAAAAGATATCCAAAGCCTTGCAAATGCTGGTCAGTACTGTTCAATCACTTATTAAAAAGTGGAAAATTCAGGGATCTCTTGATACCAAGCCAAGGTCAGGTAGACCAAGAATGATTTCAGCCAAAACTGCCAGAAGAATTGTTCGGGATACAAAGAAAAACCCACAAGTAACCTCAGGAGAAATACCGGCTGCTCTGGAAAAAGACGGTGTGGTTGTTTCAAGGAGCACAATACTTGAGCAAAAATGAGCTGCATGGTTGAGTTGCCAGAAAGAAGCCTTTACTGTGCCAATGCCACAAAAAAGCCTGGTTACAATATGCCCGACAACACCTTGACACGCCTCACAGCTTCTGGCACACTAATTTGGAGTGAAGAGACCAAAATAGAGCTTTATGGTCACAACCATAAGCGCTGTTTGGAGAGGGGTCAACAAGGCCTATAGTGAACAGAATACCATCCCACTGTGAAGCATGCAAGACGACCAAAGACATTGCATGACCTGGAGGCATTTTGCCAAGACGAATGGGCAGCTATACCACCTGCAAGAATTCGAGGCCTCAAAGACAACTATTACAAAAGACTGCATGCTGTCATTGATGCTAAAGGGGGCAGTACACAGTATTAAGAACCAAGGGTATGCAGACTTTTGAACAGGGGTCAGTTCATTTTTTTCTTTGTTGCCATGTTTTGTTTTATGATTGTGCCATTCTGTTATGACCTACAGTTGAATGTGAATCCCATAAGAAATAAAAGACACATGTTTTGTCTGCTCACTCATGTTTTCTTTACAAATGGTACATATATTACCAATTCTCCAAGGGTATGCAAATTTTGAGCACAAATGTACGTGTCAGTCATTTTAACAGAAGCTCCATTCCAGATCGACTTTTAGTCAATGCATAACTTATCTGTATTCACCTGGTGTTCCAGGTCTAAATCCTCCCTCATTTGAGGCCTAGAATAAAAAGCAGCAGTACTCTGGGTCCAGGGACCTGTGGCTTGGAACGAACAACCTGCAAGACAGTAGCTCTCCAAAAACTGGCATGATTGTCACACAACGACACAAACACAGACAGCAAACTGACACAGTGAATTCAGACTAGATAAATTAACCATCAAACAACAACCACACAATATTTCCAGCGGGTTAGGAAAAAGGGATATTTGTCTGTCTGAGCACAAAGTCCATCCAAGACGTTTGGCTTCTTCCTCTTTTAGCCCCACCCCTCTGAATGGGAGTGGTGCAAGGTCCTTCCACAGATTTTGTTTTGTTGTTGAAAGGTAATCACACGCGTGACTCTAATGTTTTACTATGGTACAAATGACTGTGGAAGAGTAGTTATTGATATTAGGGCACAATGTCCATGCAGTAACAAATGGGCCCCCTCAGTTCCAGGACGTACTGACATCATTCCGGAATGAGTTGGCACGATTCCAGAACATTTTTCCCAGAACCCATGTCTAGAGGTGGACACACCGGGTGGCCGTCCGCCGTTGCCGTTAGCAGCCCTGGAAGCCGGGCTGCGATTGATTGCGGCTCTGGGTGGTGAGAAGGCGCTGCTGTTGCTGTAGAAACCTGATCACCTCAGGACTCCTCAGCAGAGACTGACAACAAAACACACCCACAGAGAGAGAGAGACAGAGGAAAACAGAATGTCAGTGTGTTATGTAGAGCACTGTCAAAGTTCATAGAGGTCCATTAACAGCTGTAGGTCGAGCTGTGTGTCAATAAGTGTCACAGACACAAACTCTGTGCCAGAGCAGTGTGTGGTTCACACCAAGGACCCAAATGTATTGCTGAAGCTGTGCGTGCGCACGCGTTACAATACATCTACATGTGATTCGTGTCACTCTGAACCTGTGGGAGGGATCCATAATCAGTCATGCAGGTGGACAACCTGTACACCTCACAGCTGCCTGGTACGTTAATAACTCCGTCGGGCGAAACGTCTAGGGCAGGCGCCCCGGAGTGTTTTTTAACGTGTCTTACCAGTCTCTTCTGGTTGAGCACCTGTTCTATGAGGGAAGGTCTGGCCGGCCGGTCTCCCATACTGCCTAGACGCTGTTTGTTCACAGACACCGGCCGCTCATCCAAGCTCTCCTAAACAACACGAAGAAACAGTACCTGTCAGTATAACATTAGCGAAATCGGGTGTAACCATTCCGGCTAAAAACAGGCCTTTTCCGACCGAGAAAACGTTTAAGCCGAAAGCCAGTCAAAGCTGAAGAGATCCGTTTATATTCCCATATGGTAGTTGTGTACACTACATCGCATCCCTCTTAAAAAAAAAAACAGGTGCAACTGGACGATGTTGAAATGAATACACCCCCAGAGACCCAGAACGGGGATGCTTTTCCAGCCTTGTGTTGATTCAACTGACAACATTGTCAAGCTATAATTAGTTGGATCTGGTCTACAGTACGTCTATTAACACGGATCGTGTGTGTGTGTGTGTATACCAGGTAAACTCTTACATCCGGTTTCCCGCAGGACATAGCCTGGTCGCTCTTCTTCTTCTTGTACTTGTCTTTATACATCTTGTTGCGGTGCTTTTTACACATCCACGGCTTCCTCTGCTTGGCCACCTGCGTCGTGGTCTCCGTGCACCCGTCGTACGTGCACGTTTTAGACACGTTCTCGCTCTCCCCGAAGCCTTCTTCGTCGTTGAGTTCTTCTGGGCTAGCAGCGCTGTCCCGCGGGTCCGAGGTGTCCAAGACGTCGCTCTCTTCGTCGGCATCGTCCATGTCGTACGAGTACATGTTGTTGTCCGACTCCTGCGGCGTGACCACATTTCTGCTATCGACTACACCACTCTTGTCAACGTAGTATGTCTGACCGTCCTTGGTTAGTAGCAGAGAAATGCTCGAGTCCTTGTTGTTACTCGTTGATGTGGAACTCTCTTCTTCGCTCATGATGTAGTTATATTTATCTCTACGATCTGTACGTTAAAAAAACTGATCAGTTTCCTTCAGAAGCACCCTGACCCGTGAACAATTGATCTACAGCAGCTAGCCATGTACAGTAATAGTAGTTAGCAATGTGTTATCAACCACTGGGGAGCTTGTATGCTGGCTAGCTAGCTGTTTGGCTAGCTTGACATTTCATTTTCTTCTCAACAGGATCTAGGTGAGTCTGGAAGTAGCAATACACCACGCTAACTGAGTCACACAAAAATGTTATATTTTTTCAAAGAATATCGAAATTATATACTGTCCGAAAGGAAATGTCCATACACGAAATGTCTATTTGCAGACTTCGCTGGTCGTGCCTCCCACAGGAAAAACCAATGAGGACAGTCCGCTGGCGAGATAAAGATAGGGAGGAGTCTCATCATCATGAGCTTAACGTCACTGCCCTCTGGTGGATAGATGTCGTCTATCGGGGGGGGTGGGGCTCCACGGCTAAAGTTCGCTTCCAAAATCCGAGAAAGCTCAGCTCCGCCCCTGTCAGATCCCGTAACCTACGTGGCTCAGGGGAAACGAAACTTAAAAGAAACGAAACCTAGTCTATAAAAACACGTAAGGCGTTCTCTTCAGCTCACAGTTCTTGATGCCAAAAACTCAATTGTGTCTCCGAAGCCGTCAGAACACCATGGCCACAGGCAGCTCCATGACAGATCATCTCCTCTCTGAGCATCTTCTCTGTTCTATATGTGTTGCCGTCTTCACTGATCCTGTCTCTCTGGAATGCCAGCACACGTTCTGTCGACACTGCCTTACAGATAGTCTGAAAGCCGGCAACCAACAATGTCCAGTTTGTCGGAATCCCAATTAAGCAAAGTCACTTCGAGGTCAACAGAATTCTAAGAGACATTGCACAAGAGCTGAAACGTGGAATAGAATCAGGAAGGAGTGAGACTGAAGGGGTCGGAAGTGAGGGCTCCGAGGTGTGCCCCGAACACAACCAGCCCCTGAAGCTGTGGTGCAAGAAGGACAAACAACTACTTTGCCTGGTGTGTAGGGACAGCAGAGTGCACCGAGGTCATCAATTCCAGCCCCTGGACGAAGCCAGGGGGGACCTTCAGAAGTGCGTGGCCTCGGCTCTGAGGGTGCTGAGAGGAGACATCTCCAAGGTGGAGAGGCTGAGCCAGAGGCAGCAGGTGGAGGTCACCACCCAGAGGGTGAAGGTTGACACACACAAATCGCAGATTACCTACAGGTACGTTCCAATTAGAGTGTGATTGCACACAACAAACCACCTATCCATTTGGATACTCATGTAATGCCCTGGTCCAGCGATAGATTCTTGTTATATAGTGTGAGTAGAAAATAGTATTTGCATATTATGTAAATGTTATTTAAATGTAGTCTAAACAAGCTCCAAGGCGCGATAAGATATACCATCACAAAGAGATATCATGAGATTACACACATTGGGACCATCACACAGAGATATGAGATAGCCATCAGAAGGAGATATGATAACATTACACAGATTGGGACCATCACACAGAGACATAATGAGATAGGGACCATCAAACAGATATAATGAGATTATACAGATTGGGACCATCACATAGAGATATAATGAGATAGGATAACATATGTGACTCACAATAATATGTCAATCCTAAATGCACACTTTAGGAGGAAGGAAAGGTTATTAGGAGGAAGGAAAGGTTACTAGATGTATCCATTGTCATGACAACTCCATGGACTGGGCACCACAGGGACAGCCTGTGTTTATCACCATTTGTTTCTCCATGATCTCCAAAAACGACCCTCACAATAAGTATCATCATTTTAATATCAGTGTAGTAGCTTCCAGGATAATCCCTGGTATTGAAGGGTCATTCCGATCCTCTTATTCCAGGTTTGCAGAGCTCCGTGAGGCTTTGAAAAGGATGGAAGAGAAGGAGCTGCAGAAAGTAGAGGTGAGCAGTGGACTGCTGAGAGTGGAAGGCATGGAGGAGAACCTGAGGAAAATGAATGAACTGCTGGAGAGAGGAGTGAAGAGGTTTGTCTTATTTTCAAAATGCCTGTCTGTTTTAATACAATACTGTCATCTGGACTTGTATAACATCAACCAACCAACCAGGGAGAAGCTGCTGCAGGCCGCTGTGGAGTGCAACGACCCTGTCCTCTTTCTGCGCTGGTGGGACCATAAGTCGGTGATGTCGGGCCATACTGTCACCCTGAGAGGGGACAACTTGCCCTCCCCCTCCAGGAGTTTCCCCTGGCTGTGCCTGAAGAAGAGCAGAACCCAGTTCAGGAATCCTGTCAGCCTGGAGGCCCTGTTCAGACCGGCTATGGAGAAGAGCCTGAAAAGTAGCATTGTCCCCAGACTGACTCCCTGGGAACCCCCCCTGTTTGGGAATGTATGGGACAATATACGTCTGTTTTTTAGATGAAACCAAGAGAGGTAATTTGCATTTGGTTAGTCTTTAGTCGTTCAGTATGCATCTATAAACACGTGAAATGCGTGTAGTGTAATTTTATATCTTCATATAGTACAAGTAGGTGTTCTTTATGTAATGGTATAATTATATTAAGTAGGTAGTACAAACACCCCCTCGCAAGGTTAGACTGTTATCGACACCTACTGTATGTATCTTGACAAACTGACCAGTCAGGAAACGTTTAGACTGATATGTATCGTGGAATTTATAAGAAGTTCAAGTTCAAAGGTTTATTTGTCATTTGCAATAACAAGTTACGGCAATGAAATGCTTAGTTTTCCTACTCCCGACAGTGCAGTTAAAAGTTGAAAAGTAACAGTAATTATAATTTAAAAAATAAGAAGATAACACAATCAATCAGTAATAACACTATACAAAAACACGCATCAATAATAATAACTACAACTATACAACCGTAGTGCAATGTAAAAGTGACAGGTGTGCATGATATAAGTGACAGATGTGCATGATATAAAGTGCCAGGTGTGCATGGGCTATGGATGGAAGGGAAGAGTGGTTCCCGAGTTGAGCAGCCTTACAGCTTGTGGAAAGAAGCTGAATTTTAAGTGTTTAAAAATCAGGTCTGCTACTGTATGACAGCCTTCATACGCATCTCAGATGATGGAAAGGTCGGAGAAGTAATTTAAAGGCAAATTAACATGACCAAAGTTCACAGTGTGTTTAAAGTGACCAAGCCAATGTGTGGCACATATATTTAGAGTAGGCTTACAATTCTTGTCAACCCAGTGGCCTATGTTTAAGCCCCATGTAGGCCTAGTAAAATAGAGAGACGAGGACTAAGGACAGTTTCTTGGTGACACAAAGAAGGAAATCAAGGCAGCAGATTTAATTGGCTGAACTCAGTCCATAAATATCGAGCACAAGCCTTAGAACCTCCCCACTGAATGTTGAGAAGAACAAGCAGAGCCAGAGACAGTACAGTAAATGAGACAGCTGAGCAAGACATCCAGTTGAGCACTCGGGTCTACTTATTACCCCTAAGCTGAACAGAGTCCCGCTCTGATGGCCCTGCCCAATATTTCAGTACATTTATGTTGATAGACAATTTGTGCTGTGTACTACAACAGTAATGTTTTCCTACCTTTACATAAAGCTATGCATCACAATCATGTCATTTTTTGAGAATTTGGTAGTTAAGTCAATCTAAATTTCGAACACCACTTTGTTTCCAGGTCATTTGGACCAGTAGCTCCAAACACAACCACTTTGTTTTCTGGTCATTTGGACCAGTAGCTCTAAACACAACCACTTTGTTTCCTGCTCATTTGGACCAGTAGCTCAAAACTCAACCACTTTGTTTCCAGGTCATTTGAACCAGTAACTCCAAACGCAACCACTTTGTGTCCTTGTCATTTGGACCAGTAGCTTCACACTCAACCACTTTGTTTCCAGGTCATTTGGACCAGTAGCTCCAAACCAGCCTGGTAATATATACCCACTGAAGGGGCATGTCTACACTACCCTAAAACCAGTCTGGTAATATAGACCACCTGATTGGCATGTCTACACTACCCCAAAACCAGTCTGGCAATATAGACCTCCTGATGGGCATGTCTACACTACCCTAAAACCAGTCTGATAATATAGACTCCCTGATGGGCATGTCTACACTACCCTAAAACCAGTCTGGTAATATAGACCCCCTGATGGGCATGTCTACACTACCCTAAAACCTGTCTGGTAATATAGACCACCTGATGGGCATTTCTACAATACCCTAAAACCAGCATGGTAATATAGACCCCCTGATGGGCATGTCTACACTACCCTAAAACCAGCATGGTAATATAGACCCCCTGATGGGCATTTCTACAATACCCTAAAACCAGCATGGTAATATAGACTCCCTGATGGGCATGTCTACAATACCCTAAAACCAGCATGGTAATATAGACCCCCTGATGGGCATTTCTACAATACCCTAAAACCAGCATGGTAATATAGACTCCCTGATGGGCATGTCTACACTACCCTAAAACCAGCATGGTAATACAGACCCCCTGATGGGCATTTCTACAATACCCTAAAACCAGCATGGTAATATAGACTCCCTGATGGGCATGTCTACACTACCCTATAACCATCCTGGTAATAAAGACTCCCTGATGGGGCATGTCTTCACTAACCTAAAACCAGCCTGGTAATAAAGTCCCCCTGAAGTCACATGCAAGCTCCTATTGTAACGATTACAACCTAATGGGATCGTTCCAGTCCTTGTTTTAGTTTTGGTTTCCTTGCTTGTTAGTGTCATGTCCTTACTTGGTGTTTCCTGTTCTGTTTAGTTAATTAGATTCATTACATTCACCTGTGGTTCCACTCATCTGTTTTGTGGTAGCACATCAGAATGTGTATTTAGTTCAGTCCTTTTCTCCCAGTCCTGGGGGGTATTCCATCAAGGCAGATAAGTCTGGCTAATTTAAGTGAGAGGTCCGTTCCATTTCTGTGGCTTGTAGGAGTCCCTCCTCAGTAACCTAGGTAACGTATACCTCTGAACTAGGGTTGCCACCTTCAATGTGGAAAAATAAGGGACACCTTGCCAACAGCCCCAAGCCGAGGGGAAACAAAAGCGGGGGTCTGGGGGTCCTCCCTGATGAGATTTTGTGTGTCAGACACTTTTTATGCATCAATTTCGAAGTGCTCTGCTACTCTCAACATGAATGTAATGGAAATAGAGTCAATAGGAGTAAAGAACCGTTGCATCAATGATATTAAGGTTTAAAATATCAGATCATAGGCAGGAAGTTTGGTCTCTCAAAATAAACTATTTGGTATATTTGGAAGAAGCAAGAACCCACCCTCCAGGAAGGGTGGGGTAGCCTAGCTTTTTCTGTAGCTGCTCCCATGCTCTGGAATAGTCAATAAAAAATTGGTGATTTAAAACTGTAATTCCACCATTGAAAATTTTTTATCAAATTTAAAGACCCATCTTTTTTCTCTTCCTTTTAGTTCAGTCTGAGGTTGTTCTTTGGTTTTTGTCAAATCCACTCTTTACTTATTTTTAATCTTATTACTTTTATTTGATTTTATCATTGTAGTTGTCTTAAGTGTTCTCCATTTTAGTCTTGCCCTCTATGTATTATATGTACTCTTGTATTATATTATGTATTGTTGCCTTTTATGTATCCTTTAATCATGTATACAGACCCTATTTTTTGTATACAGACCCCATCTTACCCAAAAAATAGTTTGGGTAAGATGCTTCCCAATACTGTACTTCACTACTTACTGTTGGGAATATAGGCTAGCTCTCTTGCCTTCCTCTGCAAATGCAACTGAAGATGTGCTTTAAGTGATGTGATCACTAAGCTAAAAAGAATGTGAAGTACTGTACATGTAGTTACTAAAAGCCTTCGAATTTGATTGACATCTGTGTATTTTGCTGGTATATAGCTTCCGCAAGCCATGCATGCAAAAATTATTTGCTTTTTGTCCCTTGTGCTGAAGTTACTATTCTATGTTGGTTAAGTAGGATAAACATGCCTGCCCATGGAAATAAAAAGCCCGTCCAACATGCTTGTTCTAGCGCCTGCACGTATGGGGTAACTTGGGACCCCCCCAAGGGAAATCTGTATTTTCTGACTCAAAAAAGGTTTGGTCAGATTTTTATCTGAACATATTGACTATAGTCAGACAAATACATTTAGAAAAAAAATATTGGGCAGAATGATTTCATTTTATTGCACCATAATCAAATGCCAAACTAGGTAAATTGGGCGTCCATATGGGGTATGTACTTCGTGGATGATGGTAAAGTACGTACTATTTAAGATATAGTACGCTAGTATGCCAGTATTGGGACTGATTGGGACCTATCTTCTCATGATATTGTGTCTCAACATTACATTTTTTTGCGCATTAACATCACGCCAAGTTTGAGTATTTTGCTAGACACCATTAAGCATTGTGTTAAACTGACTAACATTTCTTCTGAAGTTTACTTCCACCAAATATAGCATCTGTGAACTGTATGGCTTTTGTTACTGGCAAAAAAATAAGCCAGTAATTCTAGAATCTTAGTACTTGGAATAGTCATAAGAATTGACCAATTGCTAGCGAGAATAAAGACAGACTTTACACTGCCAAAGCTATTTCATTTCAGGGCACAACTATGAGAAAGTTAAAATAAATGTAAAGGAGCCTAAAGGTTGACTAGCCTCTGTATTAACGTAATCCTCTTTTTCAGTCTTCCCCAATATTATAGGTGCAATAGACTGTACCCGTATGCATGCCAGTCCCCATCTGGACCTGTGGAGGCAGATTATGTCAATCGGGAATCTTTCCATAGCCTAAACGTACAGGCATATACTGGGGGCATCTGTCCAGAAACTGTCAGGCAAAATAGTGTCATTGGATTCAGATGAAATGTGTACATCTATAAAAATAGATCAAATAAGTTTGAATGTCAACACTTCTTTGAATTGAAATCCCGTTACCCTGGCGGTTGTTCACAGAAATTTCAGTGTCTGCCTCACACAAAGTAGTAACTGCATTGTACAGAGATAATGTTTCACTTTACCTTATCAGCACAGGTCAATCAGGAAACGATCAGGTATTTCTTTTCCTAAACAAGTATGTCATAGCACTGACATGAAGCTGCAGAAGGCCTATGCAAAACCAGATTTGAAACCTCACACAATGTCAGATCCAAAGTTAAAAATATTCTGGAATGTGAGCAATTTTGAGATAATTTGGAACTGGAATTTACATTTTGAAAGACACCACTGCATCAACTCTTAGTCATGCTGAGCAATTTAAAATCAAGGCTCTGCCAAGCGAAGTGTGCCACATCATTGGTCACTCTTTGGTCAGATGATCTGCGATGGAAGTTGCCTGATATCTAATACTGAAGCCACATTCTTTTTTTGGCTATTCAGTTGGCCCCTTTTGAGATACATGCAGCCGACGAGAATGAATAGGCCAAGGGTTACTAGGTCAGAAAGGCTTCAAGCCTAACCGAATTAGGCTAATTAACATTAAATGCATTGTAGTTATGTCAGTTCACGTATGTTAGCCTAATTAATTTTGATTGATCATAAATCTGATATCATCTAGCCTGATAATATAGCCAGTCTTATCTTGTGATCTGAATGTTCATTTAATTAAATTAATAAGTATGTCTTACGCATTTAATCTGTAAGCATTTTTTTGCAAAGCTATCTCCCTCGCCTTGTCAATTGCGGCCTTATTGCCCTTTTTGGCCCTTTAAATTCTTCATAAAGTCCCATCAGCAGGGTTTGTTCCGCTGTTGAGAAGATAACCGCTCTAGTTTTCGCTTCTTTTTTGCAACATACAGATGTCACTCGTTTAATTCCAGCGCCAAGGGGGCGATGTGCGACGAGGCATTCCAGCGCCAAGGGGGCGGTCCGCGACGAGGCATGCCGCAGTTGCAGTGCCGCGGCACAACATCCCGTGATCCCCGTCCGTCCTGCTAAACATCCACTCGAGGGCTCCCATAGCGAGGACGTCCATGTGACCGTGCTGGACGTCCACGTCGCTACGAGGGATTTAGTTGCCTCTCCCGTCCGTCCGGCTCAAACGTCCCTCGTCCGTCCTGCTAAACATCTGCTCGAGGGCTCCCCCTAGCGAGGACGTCCATGTGACCGTGCTGGACGTCCACGTCGCTCAGAGGGATGTAGCTGCCTCTCGTCGGTTTCCATAGGATGTCTAGCCCACGCGCGAAAAAAAAGCGTTTGACAGGCTCTGCGGAAAGTTATACCATTGGCTGTCATTTACTGAACCTCGTTTGCTGGTCAGTTGCACCATCACTATTTTATTTTAAACAGACCCGGTTATGTCTGCTTCGCCTTCGACATTTCGGAATCGTATGCTGGAGCTGGTTCCGGATTGTGCTGCTTTTGATTCTCGCGCCAAGCTAGTCACATGACTCAGTAATGTCTTATTATTGTGAGGGTGAGCGGAGGCTCGCTGTTTTCTTGGCAACAGATCATACAGGTCACTCAATATTAGGCTATTTAATATGCTATTAATCTATTTACTTATTCATTTGGCATATTTACCACCGGACTTTTTGTCGGTTGATATTTTCATCTGGCAGAATACGGCCTTTGCCGGCTAAGGTAAACCCTGGTGCACAGTTTTTCTAAGCTGTGGGCCTAGCAATGAGGATTTGGTGTGCATAATGATGGGAAGTCCTGGGTGATGTGATCAGGAACAGGTGTGCTTAATAGTGGAGACCGTGAATGCGGCACCGTGAAAGCGGTGCCAGCAGCCGGAGGCTGGCTTGATCACAGGTGGCACCGTGACAGTGTAGGCTAACTGTAAATCTTCCTTTCCTTTATTTATCCAATGTATTGTGTTTATTAAGCAACAGTGCTTTAGGCCTTTGTAAGGCTATTCATGCCGTTATCCTTTGATCGTAGCAAACTGGTCGACAGTGTCTCTTATTTTACCTTGTACATCATCAAAATGAGATGGAAATGAAAACTAAATTCTAATGGAATTATTTTGAATAATTTCAGCGTTGTGTAATTTTCATTTAGTACATTTGTAGGGCCTAATAAACGAATTAAAATATTATTGCCTGTGTGCTTAGAAATAATCCTTCTATGTAGGCTATTCGTTTTTTTGAGTGGAACATTTTGTTAGGTAAAGTGGGACACTATATTTTGATTAAAATCAACTATTAGACACATGAGAAAAACGTTTTAACCACATGTATTAATGAATTCAGGTGTACAGTAAATATAAAATCTGTTATTCAGATGAGAAACATGATTTTGAAATCAAAACATTGTGCAAAAACATCCTTGTCTATAAAAATAATTGCGATGTGGCTCAAATTTTTTCGGTCAGGCAATGTATTAATTGCTACAGCCAGGTGGCCAGAGAGTACCCAGGCAGACGCAAATCACTCTTAATGGGCGATACCCCCAGATAAAGGATGACGCTCCCTGTGAATTAACTTAACAATGAGAATGAAGTGCAATGTTGATGACCTAGTTGATCACATGCAGCGCGACAAAATCCATTTTACCTCTGAACTTAGTATTGCAATCTTATTAATTAAATTCCTTTTTTTAGTTGATAAACAAAATATGAAACATATAATCTGTCTGAATAAGAAATGTCGCTAATTATTTTATAGAACCATGAAGATGATCCAGCTTCCTATGTAATTCATCAAAGGTATCACAGTAATTCATTATTAGTGAAACAGAATGAAAACGATATCCTTGACTAGGATCACAATACATTCCGGGCTTAGCACCAGCCCAACCCCCAGGGGAAACTTCTTTTCCACACATTTTTCATAGATTTGTTGTGATGCCTTGTGTTGTTCTAACCACCGTTTTACCGGTTTTTAATATATTAGGCCTACATTAGTTTGTGACATCTCTCTGAAACCGGAAATATTCCCAAACAAAAGATGATTTATTTTCGGCACCAATCATCCATAGTCTCTATCTCATTGTCCTCTCTGGGTCCATTTTCTTAATCGATCCTCTTCCTCTGCTTAACAGCAAGCCCTACTCCGCACTATTTCGCAGTGGGCTCTTCGCCGCATCTTCATGTTTCTGACTTGTTCACTTTCTGGTCAGAGTACCAGCACAGCTATCATTTCCCTGACCCGCGCATGTTGTTACTTTATTGGGTTGTGGCTATTACTTTCGTTAGCCGTCACGGAATTGGGATGTTTTAAGAATACTCACTTTTAATACATTGGGACGAGTAAGAGGCACGAACAGAACAATGTGTTGTATAGTTTGATTGACCGATTTGAGACATACAGCTGGACATTTGAATTGTAAACCTTTATTGTCTTAAAATAGCAAAAGGTAGGGGAAGATGTGTTGTAAGAGCGCCTGAAGATAGGCTATGTGTAGACTGACACGATCGTGCCGTTCGCTTGCCAGGCTCCAACCTTTATACTAATAATCTGGAATCGCAACTTGAACATGTGCAATTTTAAAAGCGCAGAAAGCTGCGATTTTGGCTTTTTATTTTATTTTTTATGCTCAATCAAAATGATATTTTTTACTGGTGCGATATCATTCGTATTTGTATACAATTTATTAGGAGTTGATTTTAGAACCCGTTTACCTACTTAAATATAATAATTCAGATTATTAGTATAAAGGTTGGTGTCTGGCACTTTCCCATACTGCTATTCTCATGGTCTGTACAATATGTGTAGGATATTTTAATCTTGCCCTAATCGTGGCAAGCGAACGGCACAATTCGCTTGCCATGATTAAGGCTAGATTAAAATATCCTACACATAGTGTACAGACCATGAGAATAGCAGTATGGGAAAGTGCCAGAGTACAGATGACAAGACGCACCTGTGGTCCTTCACACACACACACAGAAATCCAAACTGTGTAGATGGTTGTTCATCAGCCTCTCTTTTGTTAATCAACCAAATGTGGAAAACAATTTCTTAAAAATAATATGAGCCCTTAGGCTCAAGTGACATGGTTAAATATTTTTTAACAGAAAACACTCAGTTGGCTATGCTGATTACATGAGTTATATATAATCTACTTTACTTTAGGCTATGGTAATAATCTATTTCATAGTAATTGTGTTTTGCAACCTTATAAGTTTCTTAAAAATTACTATAAGAGAGAAAAGAAAGAAATCCTAGCCTCACTAATTTGCTTCAGTTCTCATGGAAACCTCAGGATTTTCAAAGCATATAGACAAATCAGTCACATTTACTTAATAAAGACCTTTTTTATATCAGCAGTTGTCACAAAGTGCTTATACAGATACCCAGCCTGAAACAACAGTAAGCAACTGGTGTTGGGGCAGGCAGATTGACAACTGATGTTGGGGTAGGCAGATTGACAACTGATACTGATTTAGGCAGATTGCACTGAGTGTTAATTTGAAGGGGAGAACAGGATTGTATCTTGTCAAGGTAGAGAAGCAAAACGACACTGAAATTCACTAAGGTATTAATGCAAGTACTGAGTGTTTGTTTACTTGGAAAAATAATTGCTAAAGTAGGCCTGTTGAAAACTCCCAGGAGCATGGTGGGCTCCATCATTGTGGTGGGCTCCAACCTGATTTCTTTCTAGAACTGCCCGTCTGGACAAACTAAGTAACAAAGCAAGAAGTGCCTTGGTGAGGGAAGTAATTAAAAACCCAATGGCCACTCTACCCACTCTACTGGGTGAACCTGCCAGAATGACCGGCACACAGGAATTCAGACTGGGGCGAAGATTCATCTTTTAGCATTACAACAATCCGAGGCACACAACCAATACCACGCTGGAGTGGCTTCAGCACAAGTCTGTGGATGTCCCTGAGTGGGGACACCTGAAGATCACAGTTCACTGACGCTACCCATCCTGACAGAGCTTGAAGGGATCTGCAAGGAAGAATGGGAGAAACTGCCAAAATCCAGGTGTGGAAAGCTGGTAGAGACGTACCCAATGAGACCCAAAGCTGTGATCTGTTTATAGACTCTGGACACAGCCCACATGCATTTATTAATTATTATAATTTGTAATCTTCAGCCGGCACAGCCAGAAGAGGACTGGCCACCCCTCAGAGTCTGGTTCCTCTCTAAGTTTCTTCCTAGTGAGTTTTTCCTAGCCACTGCATCAACCCTGTTTTTGCTTGCGGTTTAGGGTTTCAGACTGAGTGTCTATATAAGCACTTTGTCACAACTGCTGTTGTAAAAAGGGCTTTGAGATAAATTGGATTGATTGATTGCTGCCAAAGGCACTTCTCAAGTACTGAACAAAGGGACTGAATATGTACATAAGATATCTCTGATTTTTGATTTTCAATAAAATGGAAAAATGGTACAAAGCGTTGTTTGCATGTTATGTGGGTGTGTAGATTGACAGACAGAAAGTGAAGGGGTCTGAATAATTTCTGAAGGCACTGCGAGTGCAAGAAACTTAAGCCGAATTCCTGCCCCTCACTCAGGACCTGACATCATGAGTTGCTATCAGCCTCAGTGTGATGAAGCTCTCTGGCACCCCGTATCTGATCAGTTGATCACGGATCTGGAAATTGAACAAGCAGACACAACGGATACATGATTATTAGGAGGAACTGAGGGGAATCCCACAGTTGGTTGAATGTGAAACCTTCTGACATGGTGGAGTGATACTGACTTGTGGTAAGACTGCTGTTGTGACGTTTGCATCTGTAAGCATATCTGTAAGCAGTGGCCGATAGGAAAGTTTTATGCTCAGTACAAGTATGTGTCCTGTAGAAACAGTCAAAATGGTTAGGAAACACATATGCACACATTATTTTTGGAATTTGAACAACCAGTGAACACCATACTTACTAGATCTGCTGCTCAGTGTTGTAATGGTAGTAGAGGGAGTTGGAAGGGTGGTGATTGAGGTAATTGGAAGAGTGGTGATTGAGGTGGTTGTGGGATCGGTGATTGAGGTGGTTGTGGGATCAGTGATTGAGGTGGTTGTGAGACTGGTGATTGAGGTGGTTGTGGGATCGGTGATTGAGGTGGTTGTGGGATCGGTGATTGAGGTGGTTGTGGGATCAGTGATTGAGGTGGTTGTGAGATTGGTGATTGAGGTGGTTGTGGGATCGGTGATTGTGGTGGTCAGGAGATTGGTGGTTGAGATGGCTGGGAGATTGGTGGTTATGTCTGGATTGGGAGTTGTAGGAGCTGTAGCACAAAGAAAGACAAACAAATTGGCTGATCAATTAATGTTTTGCTCAAAGATGCAGTCTCCGATTTTCGGTGGCTGGTTGTAAAACTGGAGCTGTCAAGCCAAATTGGTTCACAGAAAATGGTGTTCCCTGTTACGTATGTGTCAATTTGTGCTTAATGTCATAAAAAACACTCACTTTCAAATGAGAATTTCATAGCTGACTGAGGCATGGTATGATAAAATGTACGGTATTCTACTTATAGATTACGCTAATATAAAAAAACATATTACACATCCAGACAAAAATGTGTACAATTTTCAGACAAAATTTGAAGCATCGGTCAAACATAATGTTAGTGTGTATTTTGAACTTCTCAAGTTGAGAACATTCAGTGGCATCGCCCATGAATACACTTTAAGCACAATACGCAACTGTAGGCCCAGTCCTCATGTAAGATGTCCCTGATTGTCTTGAAAGGCGTCCCCCACATAAAATCTATTATTATTCCTCTTACCTGAAACGTAGTACTACATACACAATTAGAGACACCTAATCATATATGTCCAGTTACTGACCAATGTAATGCTAGATGTATAATAACAGACAGAGATGTCTATTTATTAGTACTGACCATTAGGACGGTTACAATCATGTACAATGGATATACTGTAGCGTATATGTGGCTGGCATTGATATGACATGACCACTGTCTAGGGGAGTCTGGTTATTTGGGACAACAAGAGCTTCAGATACCTCAGACATCAATCCTGTATCAGACATTGTCTGGACGTCTACATAGACACCTGTGGTAACAGTGGTTGGACCAGGAATGTAATGACGTGTGTGGAATGATTAGATTAGTTCATATACTTGTCTGTGACATTGATTGACTATCTGTCGGTTGTCAATATATTTTAATTGAATCACTTGAAAAAGTGCAACTTAACAAAAGAGAACCTAGTATTTTCAAATGCATGGAGGTGTGTTCTTAGGCTGTTCTGTAGATTTCTGACACAGTTCTTTCTGCGAGGTCATAACTTGATATTAGAAGGGTTCCTATGAATGAAAGTGGTCTAAGGTCAAATTGCATTGTCATTTGCTTTCAAACATAAATTGTGCTAAGTGTGATGAGTTTACAACTACTGTTTTCTCAAGGCTGATGTAGGAAATAAACACTGTATCAATGAACAGTAGGCAGTGGCCAAAAAGATGGATATCTTACACCAATGAAATTTTAGAGCCAAAAATATTAGTAAAAAACTTTGCCCCATTATGGTGGTGCTGGTAGATTGTATACAACATTTTGAATACATTGTTTTGTCTCTTAAACAGATTTTTTGGGGTTTTGACAAGATGTTGGGCAATTAATATGGAGGCTATTGACCCACTGAGCATTTCTGAATAGACACCATGGAGTTCCAGAAAAACAGTTTCATTCCACTACAGGAACTGTAATAACAACCTCATCCAGAATAGGGTAATAGTACTCCATGAGGCCTTTAAGTGCAGGTAAGGTCCAGTGACAGAAGATTGCTGAATGTTTTGTAGAATTCACAGTGGAATAAAGCAATAATAAATTAAATGTGAGAAAGTCTGTACACTGGGAGGAAAATACTTATTATGTTGTTGGCACAGGTGTCTATGCAGATGACCAGGCAATCACTGGTTGATCTGACAATCACTGATATAAAAGAATACTTTAAGGGCTACTGTAAAATGTGAATATCTCCCACAGTGAAACTACCAGAACACTATAAATGGGATCAATCTTCTCAGGGCAACATGCTGTAGTTATACTCACCGCTTTGGTTTCCAACACTGATGATGACACAACGCAGCTCAGATTGGTACAGGGAACTGGGAAGATCGACAGAAGTGGAATTTTTTGCATACATTAACAAAATGTTTCAGAGACAAAAGCCACAAAATCATTTTTATTGCCAAACTGTTTGAGCAACAAACTAGTAAATGACATATTCTGAAAGTACAGAGTGTAGGAAAAAAATCTCCACGGTTTTTCGTTATGACTTTCAAAGTTGCCTCTACTTATAGGATTAGTTTCGTGTCACAAAAATGAACGTCAAGACAAAATGTTTCAGACTCTGTTTAGCCATGTTATATGTTTTTCATTATTGTTGTTGCATAACAGTGTACATTTCAGAGTAAATTGAAAAGATTTTCCATAAAATACTGTGTTATTATGTAAAAACATTTATAACTGCTAAATTTTGGGTGCTAAATGCTGACTGCTTTAAAACAATTCCACATGGTGGCTTAGTAGAAAAATGCAAATGAAGGACAAAGAAAGACACTGAATGTTGTAAGTCATTATAGAAACATTGTTGTCCTAAAAGATTCAAGTCAAACTGTCTGTCAACTGACCTGCCATTCACTCCCTGAGCGATGAAGCACACAGGATAAGACCCTCCCTCCTCCTCTTCGAAAGGCGTCCATCTTAGAAGGTACAGTCCTGGGCTGGTGGTGTTCTTTGTGATGCGCTGAGGTCCACTCACCAACAGCTCTGTAGCCCTTCACACAGGAAGAAAAAAAAAAGAAAATTAACAATGACCTTTTGGCATGATGAAACTCTCATTCAAAGCGAATGTCTCTGACGTCTAGATCCAAACGCAATGCTGCCACCAAGTGATGACTAATAAAACGGTCCATATCTAGTGAATTCTGTCATTATCACAATCTGTACTTGAAACCTAAAGTAAAGCTAAAGCTTTTTTTATAAACTGATTGCTAAGTGAGTGAATGTGGTAGCCAAATATCATTTGGACCTTGTGTGCAAACTGACAAATATCCTGGTTCCCTTTTTCAGAGATTGAATCATGACACTGGTGACTGACCATACCCTTAGACTAGTGTTTCCTGGTTTCTTTTCTCTTACGTTGACTGGGTAGCCTGTGCTCTGACAGTGATCTCCAGTGGTTGGTCTGTGGAGGCATGAAGCACTGCTCCCTGGTCTGGTGTTGGAGACAGGAACATGGGTAGGTAGTCCCCCTCTGTACAGGATGGAACTGCAGGGTCCACTGGAAGACAAACCATGAAGGACCACTTCAGTCTGGTCATTTATATCTTAATTCCACTTTTCTAATAAATGGTGAAATAAAAATTTACAGACAGCATTGTATACCCTTACCTACTTTTCTATGTAGAGAAAGTACTAGATATTTACCTCTTATTGCAAAGTGAACGGGTAGTTTGCTGAGTGTATCACCAGAAGTCCTGTTAGATTGAGTTCCGTCATTGTAGAATAGAGAGATGGACTGAGTAGGAAAATCCTCCATCACCATCTGAACAACATACGTTCCAGTGGTATTACTGATGCTGGAAAAGGACAAAGTGCAGGTCGCCTGAGGGAGAGAAGACTGAACACATTAGATCAATGCACCATTTGTTGGTTCACCACACCTATGCCTGCCTACCTACCAGGTGCCTCCTCTATCAGAGACCCAGACACTAAGAGAATAAGGCAGAATGGAAAACCACTGGAGGCAGGAAGAGACAAGGGAGATCTGAAGACACTTGCCAGAAACCTCTTAAGAAGACAGGGCCCAATGGTGGGCACTAAACTATTTCTGTTAGCAGCATTTGTTTTAGTGACTTCGGATTGTTTTAAAGGTCATCATACAAAACAGTAAACATGTCTGTGTGCAGCGGAAGCTTTTCCGTTGAACAAACGTGTTTGTCTCCCCACGGGGCGCTACAGCCAGAGTTACGTCATAGCGAAAGTGTTTTACTGGATAGCTGCCAGTATGCCGGATCGCGAATGGCAAGCAGATTAAAGTGAAAATGAAAACAATGTGTTTGTGTTAGATACTAACCAGAGTGAAGTCTAGAGGCAGTTTAATTAGATACTAACCAGATTGAAGTCTAGAGGCAGTTTAATTAGATACTAACCAGAGTGAAGTCTAGTGGCAGTTTAATTAGATACCAGTGTTAAGTCTAGAGGCAGTTTAATTTGATTCTAACCAGAGTGAAGTCTAGAGGCAGTTTAATTAGATTCTAACCAGAGTGAAGTCTAGAGGCAGTTTAATTAGATTCTAACCAGTTGTATGGTGAAGTCCTGAGGCATGTCACTTGATGTAACGTTACTTGCTGTGACACACTCGTTTGGAGGTTCTGCATATCTGCATCTGACCTCATCCCCATCTGGGTCAAAGTTCAACAACTGGAAATGTCTTTGACAATTAACAGGGACACTGTGCGGGTGCAGAGAGAGGAGAGAAAAGAGAGAGATTTCTTTTTAAATGTTTCATTATTAAAGTGTTTCAAATGTACTAAATACATTGATAAAAATGTGTGTGCAATAGTAAATGACGTAAAGAAAATAACTGTGATGAGTCGGACTATTCACCGCATCAGAGGAATGACTGTGGTCTGGGGAGATCGGTTGGCTTTCCCCGTGTCAGACCTGACCCCAAGATCCACACGGGTCAACAGCCTCCAACCAATAACGCTGTTGTTGTTGAATATCCAGTTACCGCCATTATAACTGTAAAGAAACAAAGACAGTGGAGAAAGACAAGGTTAGTTACCAAAAAAAAATCTGTTCTGAAACACTGTTGTTTTATGGTATGTGCATTCATTAAAGGGGAACATCTGTTCTGTAAATTAACCTCTGTGGGCTGTGTCGGCCTGTTTCATTCACAGAGAGCAAGACAGGGTGAGTCCGTGGATTACCCTGCAAGGTCCTGAAACAGCTGATGAAACATGAAGCCAGGAAAATAACTCCCCCCTGCATCCCATCATGATTGATATAATCCTGAAGACTGTCCCACTACATACAGTTCAGGACCTGTACGACACCATGGTTGATATAATCCTGAAGACTGTCCCACTACATACAGTTCAGGACCTGTATGATACCATGGTGGATATCATCTTGAAGACTATCCCACTACATACAGTTCAGGACCTGTACGACACCGTGATTGATATCATCTTGAAGAATGTCCCACTACACACAGTTCAGGACCTGTACGACACCATGGTTGATATAATCCTGAAGACTGTCCCACTACATACAGTTCAGGACCTGTACGACACCATGGTTGATATCATTTTGAAGACTGTCCCACTACACACAGTTCAGGACCTGTACGACAGCATTCCAAGAAGGATCAGAGCTGTTCTGAATGCGAAGGATGGTCCCACTCCTTATTAGGTCCTTGACGATAATATATCGTCAGGTGTTTGCGTCAGAAGCATCATGAGAAATTGGTAGTAGCCTATTTCTTCACTCTCTCTCTTTCCATGCATTTCTCTAGAAACAAGACACAACCCACGAAGGACGCCATGAACGGCCTATAACCTAAAATTCAGCAAGTACCTTTTAGGTGACAAAATGCCTGTCTAACATTCTACAATGTCTACCAAACACCCACCATGGAGTGAAAGGGAGAGCAGCGTGCAGTGACTGAACACTGAATCCAACAGTGCATCAATTTGATTCAGTACAGTGACAGAGTGACAGCATTTCTTCTATATTAATATTCATCACATGTAATTGTCTTCTAACAGGAACCCAAAATGGTTCCACTCAAAAGAGTTCCCCCACAAGGGACACACCATATCAAAGCTTTTGTTGATTGCCTTTTCTTTTTCACAATTGGGACAGTACGGCGTTGCCAACAGGAGTCCATCAGGAGTCAAAATATTAACTGTACACTGTGCAACAGGCCAGGAACCTTAAAACTAGAAGTGGACGGAAGAGCCATACAGTGAACTCAAAAACAAATTGACAGTAAGACATTTTTATGTTTTTGGGCTCTGTATTCCAGCCCTTTGGAAATAAATTACCTACATAATATATACCGTCAAAAACTCAGGACATCATATAGTGTATGTGAAAGAAACACTCACCTCAGGTCATAAAAGTGCATGTTATTGGAGACTCTAATCATGACTCCTTCTTTCTGACACCAGATGTAGTCTCCAGATGTTTCCTGGTCCACTGTCTGAACTACTAGACTGGTCTGATTTCCACAGTCTCCACTGTCACACGTCCAGGTAAAGGGATCAGAGTCAGGGCAGGAGTGAAAGCCTGTCTTGTAGCGATATTCCACCTGCAACAGCAAATTTTAGACCAGATCCTTAGAAGAATTTCTAAATTTCTGTCTTTAACAAGACCAGAGCATCTGGTTAAGAGCAAATTCATATTTGGAAATGTAAAATGTCAAAATAAGTGTATTTTGCTGTTAATATCATCTGTAAACAGGTTGTCTTAACACAGATAGATATTTGACAGCTACTGGAAAAGTGTTTTGTACAGATGAAATGCATAAATTAGCTAACAAATATTAATAAATCAAACAGTCAATCAAATGTTCTGTATCTTTAGTTTGGGATCGAGCTAGCCAATAGCTTTCTGGCTAGCTGGATTAAAGATTATAGTCACTTATGATTTAACATTTCACTTTCACTTCTGTCTAAAGGAGTTGTCTGCATCGTGTCTGGGACTGGTGGGCTCCCATTGCCAGGTTGCTACACTACCACTGCGAACTATCTAGAACAAGCCTTTTCTTGCAATTTCCAGATTTGTTAATTACTTAATCCAGTACATCAACAAAAAAATCTTCAAAATACTACATTAACAACGTTGCTCAGAAACATAATCTTCAAATTACACTACATAAAGCAGAACATATGTACAGATCTGATGCTAAGCAGTCACACTAAATAGCAGTTTGGTTAGGCGACTTTTTGAAGAGTGAGGTGTAATAGCTGTCAAGTTTAAGTCTTTTACAATATATTCCAGTGATCGACAGACAAGAAAAAATTGAATGACCGTTAAATGCACTGGCTTTTGGAGGAAGATATCTACCAAGGCACAGGTCTCTACTGAAATAATAAAGGTTGAATTCTGAACTGAGGTAGAGGGGGATTTGCCTAAAATGACCAAAAATATATCTTAAGTACAACAAAGTAACTTGTGCCCAGCTTTACCATGCCCAGCTTTATTACAAAGTCGACAGCCAGAAGAAATGTGCACCTCTCTGTCTCTCAGTTGAGAGACAGAGAGGCTAAGAAGCAAAACCAGTGTTTCTTACCGTGTAGTTTCCATCTAGGTTGGTCCCTCTGGGGTCATAGGTTATGGTTCCTCCGTAGAAATGGTAGGCCCAGGAGCTGGAGACCAGCAGTAGCATCATAGCCGACCGTGGTGGAGACATGGTGCCTGTCTGTATCTCTGTCTGGGTCTTCTGACCTGTTCTGGTTCGGTCTGAGTCCTGGCCTTTTCTACACACAGGAAGAGGCAAACGTGCACTTTAACCTGCTGGCACTCACCGGGGTACCCAGACGCACAAGTAGTCATGCGTGCATGTAAGAAAGTGAAAACACAGACAGACAGACACACACACACACACACACACACACACACACACACACACCGGCCTGCATTCCAATGGACAGGAACAATAACCTAATCATTTATCAACGCACGGGAACACCCTCTTCTCTAAATCTGAGTGTACAAGGAATGACAGAAGGTGTCGGAATGAGGGAGGGGTCACAAAGCAGACGACTTCGACCAAAGCCACACGTGCACACAGACAAAGGTGTTACATGTTATGTCGTGTAGCAGCTGTCTACACATACCCGCAGGTTGGGGGAGGGGTACCAGCAGCAGCCAGGGTCAGTGTTTCTGTATGTTTCTTGCTCCAGCAATGTCAACCAAGAAGTAGCTCGTAGGAATGTTGTTTGGTCAAACTCGGTAATCCAGTAAAATGGGAACTTCAGCAACATATCAGCAGGGAAATATAAAACATACAGTTGTGCTCATAAGTTTGCCTACCCTGGCAGAAATTGTGAAGTTTTGGCATAGATATTGAAAATATGACTGATCATGCAAAAAAAAGCTGTCTTTTTTTTAAGGATAATGATCATATGAAGCCATTTATTATCACATAGTTGTTTGGCTCCTTTTAAATCATAATGATAACAGAAATCACCCAAATGGCCCTGATCAAAAGTTTACATACCCTTGAATGTTTGGCCTTGTTTCAGACACACAAGGTGACACACACAGGTGAAAATGACAATTAAAGGTGAATTTCCCACACCTGTGGCTTTTTAAATTGCAATTAGTGTCTGTGTATAAATAGTCAATGAGTTTGTTAGCTCTCACTTGGATGCACTGAGCAGGCTAGATACTAAGCCATGGGGAGCAGAAAAGAACTGACAAAAGACCTGTATAACAAAGTAATGGAACTTTATAAAGATGGAAAAGGATATAAAAAGATATCCAAAGCCTTGCAAATGCCGGTCAGTACTGTTCAATCACTTATTAAGAAGTGGAATATTTGGGGATAACTTGATATCAAGCCAAGGTCAGGTAGACCAAGAAAGAATTCAGCCAAAACTGCCAGAAGAATTGTTCGGGATACAAAGAAAAACCCACAGGTAACCTCAGGAGAAATACAGGCTGCTCTGGGAAAAGACGGTGTGGTTGTTTCAAGGAGCGCCATAAGATGATACTTGAACAAAAATGAGCTGCAGTTGCCAGAAAGAAGCCTTTACTGCACCAGTGCCACAAAAACGCCTGGTTACAATATGCCTGACACGCCTCACAGCTTCTGGCACACTGTAATTTGGAGTGGCAAGACCAAAATAGTGCTTTATGGTCACAACCATACCAATTGTGAAAATTGATGGCAAGAAGAATGCAGCATGTTATCAGAAAATACTGGCAGACAATTTGCATTATTCAGCACGAAAGCTGCGCATGGGACGCTCTTGGACTTTCCAGCACGACAATGACCCTAAGCACAAGGCCAAGTTGACCCTCATGTGGTTACAGCAGAAAAAGGTGAAGGTTCTGGAGTGGCCATCACAGTCTCCTGACCTTAATATCATCGAGCCACTCTGAGGAGATCTCAAACGTGCGGTTCATGCAAGGCAAGCAAGCAAGTTTATTTATATAGCACAATTCATACATCGAAGAAATTCAATGTGCTTTACAAAGAAAAATAAAATAAAAAATATATAAAAATACAATAACATAAAAACAAATACTCAAATTAAAACATCAAAACAAATGAAAACATCATAATAATAGAAATACAATAAGAAAACATATAAAGATTTAAAAAAAAAGATTAGAAATGGGATAAAAACATAGGAAGCTATAAGGCTAAACAGTGTGGTTAAGTTTAAGTGCTCAGTCGTAGGCACCTGAAAAGAGTAGTGTTTTTAACCTGGATTTAAAAATGGATACGTTTGGGGCACATCTAAGATCTTCTGGTATTTTATTCCAGTTGTGTACAGCATAAGTGCTAAACGCAGCTTCTCCATGTTTAGTTTGGGCTCTGGGCTCTACTAGCTGACCAGTGTTCATGGATCTAAGAGCCCTGCTCGGTTTATATTCTTCAAACATATCAGAAATGTATTCGGGTCCTAAACCATTCAGAGATTTATAAACTAAAAGCACCACTTT
>JACXGI010007343.1:18819-38009 GCA_016801175.1 Esox masquinongy
ACCCTCAGTATGACTGGGTAGTGTAGTTTATACCCCCAGTATGACTGGGTAGAGTAGTGTATACCCCCAGCATGACTGGGTAGTGTAGTTCTTACCCGCTGTGCTTCATGTTCGGAGGTTTGTCCATGCGGACTGCTAGTTTGATTTTAAGGTCTGCGTCCTGACTGTTCTTTGGCACCACCATCTTGTGGAACTCTGCCTGCTTGGGTCCATTGGTGGTTGGGTTCAGGATCAACTGGGAACAGGAGAGAGGGAGAGAAAAGGATGTAGGTGACAAAGAGAGAGGGAACAGAAGACAGAATGAAAAAGGGAATAAAAAAGAACAAATTTTGCACTCACACACACGTGCAGATAGACAAATAAGAGACACAGCACAGTATAACAGCGTATCAGATCAGACAGACACATGCTCATGTCTTCAGACTTGGATATGTGAACAAAGAGATGAAGGACATCAGACAGCCATGGCTGTCTAGGGCAGGACAAAGACAACACTAGCTTTCTTTTCACAGAGCAGTTGTTCAGTTTTCAGGAAAACTCATTCAGGTACAGACAAAAGCTGTGGCAATAAGAACTTCAACTGAATATACACTTAACCGGTATATACATAATGATAGAGATTCTTTTAGAAACAAAGAATGTTTTGAGTTGTTGACTATTGTGTGGACGTGTCCACGCTTTACTACAATTGTGAGGAAGTGCTAGATGTACAATTAGGGTTAGGGAAGCCTCACAGTTAGCTGCGTCACTGAGAGACCAGTGTTCGAATCCTACTTGTGGATTAGCCCAGGGGTCCCGCAGAGGGCAGTGCAATTAGCCAGCACCGTTCAGGTTTGGGGGCTTTGTAATTCAAAATGGCCGCCTTGCCTCGTCGCACTCTAACGACTTGTTGTGGCAGCTTGGGCACGTGAGCTCGATCGAGATAAAAGGCCAGAGAGTGCATGCCTTCTAGCATGTAGGATTCTGGTATAAACTTCCTAGTTGAGCAAAGACCGTAATAAGAACCAAGGTGGCATCGGATGTTCTTTGGAAGGCACGTCTCGAAATCACTGTCCCGAGTTTGCTGCGAGTTTCTGCGGGGTCACTTAGAAACGTCCTTGTTTTTAAAAGAAAAGCAACTTTTCGTCCATTATAATAACATCAAAACTGATCAGAAATACAGTGCAGACATTGTTAATGTTGTAAATGACTATTGTAGCTGGACACTGCAGATTTTTTATGGAATATCTACATAGGCGTACAGAGGACCATTATCAACAACCATCAGTCGTGTGTTGCAATGGCACGTTGTGTTTCCTAATCCATGTTAATCATTTTAAAAAGCTAACTGATCATTAGAAAACCCTTTTTCAATTATGTTAGCACACCTAAAAACTGTTGTGCTGATTAAAGATGCAAAAAATTGGCCTTCTTTAGACTACTTAAGTATTTAGGGCATTAGCAATTGTGGGTTCGATTACAGGCTAAAAATGTCCCAAAATAAATAACTTTATTCTGAAACTAGTCAGTCTATGCTTGTTCTGAGAAACTGAAGGCTATTCCATGCTGAAGATCTCGTACAACGCTGTGTACTACTCCCTTTACAGAACAGCGCAAACTGGCTTTAACCAGAATAGAAAGAGAAGTGGGAGGCCTTGGTGCACAACTGAGTAAGAAGACAAATACATTAGAGAGTCTAGTTTGAGAAAGAGACGCCTCATAGGTCCTCAAGCAGGCAGCTTCATTAAATAGTACCCGCAAAACACCAGTCTCAACGTCAACAGTGAAGAGGCAACTCCGGGATGCTGGCCTTCTAGGCAGAGTTGCAAAGAAAAAGCCGTATCTCAGACTGGCCAATAAAAAGAAAAAATTAAGATGGGCAAAAGAACACAGACACTGGACAGAGGAAGATTGGGAAGAAGTGTTATGGACTGAGGAATCTAAGTTTGAGAAAAGAACAAAGAAGAACACTCATGAGACGCAGACCAAATGTAAAGATGCTGGAGGAGTGCTTGACACCATCTGTCAAGCATGGTGGAGGCACTGTTATGGTATGGGGGTGCTTTGGTGGTGGAGAAGTCGGAGATGTGTACAGGGTAAAAGGGATCTTGAATAAGGAAGGGTATCACTCCATTTTGCAACACCATCCCATACCCTCTCAAGCCAATCCAACTTGTGGGAGTTGTTTCAGGTTACCTCAACAAATGTACAACTAGAATACCAAAGATCTACAACGCTGTAATTGCTACAAATGGAGGATTCTTTGACAAAAGCAAAGTTTGAAGGACACAATTATTTCAATAAAAATCATTATATCTAACCTTATCAATTACTATATTTCCTATTGATTTTGCTTTATTTTCTTTTCAAACTCAGTTCATGTATGTTGTCATGGAAAACAAGGAATTTTCTAAATGACCCCAAACCTTTGAATGGCAGTCTATGAGAGAAAGCAAGAGAAACAGAGCAAAAAGGAGGTGAGAAGGGGGTGACAGAGTAAAGAGGAAGAGGGTAAAAAACAAGGTACCGAGAGACAGACTTTCAGAACAATTACCTTTGAGCACAGAGAAACACGTACAATGAAAGAGAAAGAAAAACAAAAGCCATTGAGTTTGCAGAATCTGTGTGTCACTGTGGAGCTCTGGTAGAACTCGTGGTTTTGTACTGTTTCCCATGTCTCAAAGGGAGTCTCCATCTGTTTCTCAGATAGAAGAAAAGATAATGATGGGAGAGGAAAGAGCAACCAATTTCTTGTGCATGGACCGCATCAATGCAGTTAGGCTGCGTTTACACAACCAGCCACAATTCAAGGGTTTTGCCTAATTATTTATTTCGGAACAAACCAGATCAGATCTTTAGCCCATCATTGGACAGAGGAATAATCAAACACTCTCAATCTGTTTGTTCTAAGTGCATGACAATGGTTGATTGATTGGCTTCTGCCAATGTCTAACAGAATATGATTAAAAACAATATATTTTATGATCGACTGATTTTAAAAATGCTTGACATCAATAGTGATTTCCTTGAACGGTGACTGATGTTTTTTCAGTGACTGATACTGATAACGGTTGATATTAATAGTGGCTAATATCAATAGGGACAGATGATGCTGATGTCTCACCCTCCCCAGCTCCTTGTCTTCCAGGGCCAGTACCCCCGTGCTCTCTGTGAACAGTTTCACTTTGACCATGGGCAACGGGTGAGTTGTTGTGAAGTCCCCCTGAGTGCCCCATCTGAAAGACAAAGTTCCATGATGAAGAAACACAGAAGACTGCCCTTGCCACGTAACCAGCAGATATTAAGCGTCATACAGGTTTTTGTTTTGTGTTCAATAAACAGACAAGTCAGTGAACATATGCGGCACAACCATTTCAAATGGCCATTATACATTCATTATCTAGTATGTTAAAGGTGCACTCCAGTTACGTGATCACCCCATTGGAATTGCCAAGCTCCTCAAAAAACCTACTTTAAGAAAAAAGCGATCCACCTTGCCTAAAAATGCCCTCATTCTATCCGAGACATATCAATAACAATACCAATCACATTGAGGTTCAGGTCTGCACCAGGTCACTGGAGGGGTACGCACTGCTATCTCTGTTTTAATAGGCTAAAATCAGTTGTCACTATTATTTTGTCTTCTAAAGGAATGACTTGTTTGTGAGATTTTCAGCTGGAAAGTCATTTCAGATGGATGATCAAATGACCACGATGCACCTTTTGCGTTGATAATAACACATTGTGCTCACACACAGAAGACTCTAAAATTAGATAACTGCAAAAGAGTGAAAACTTTATTAGCCTCTCCTGTCTAAACACTCACATTACATGTATGTCTAAAAGTAAAAATGGGATAGAAGTTTTCAGCTCTGCATGTTTAGCTGTGTGCAGATATGGCCTCAGAATGTGGAATGACCCCCCCCCACTTCTCAAGGACAGCAGGAACCCAGTGTAGCCAACAAATAAATTTTTCCACAGTTGCCAAGGCAACCTGTGGAATGCATTCACGCTGTCTGTCCCTCAAGTTGTGAGAGACAAAAGAAATATCAACTGTTTATTCACAGAGGCAGGTAAAGTCAAAGGCCAATTCAAACAAGAAGTGGTTATTGTTAGTCCTGTGTTATTTGTATCAAGGTACACAACAAAAATACCAGAGGTGAAGCACATTTTAGCCAGTGTTCTGTCTTTATTTGCCAGTCTTTGAAAGGCCCACAAGCTAATGGTTAAATTTGTAATGCGAGGGAGGGAGGTTAACTATGTTACAGTAGCTACAGGCTTTTTCTGTCACATATACATTATCTGATCTGACAAGGGGCTAGAACAGCAGCAGAAACCGACCCGTCTGGAGCAAAGCATTGATTCTATTTCTTCAGTAAAAAGAGAGCGAGACTACTGAGTGTGTGGGAAGCAAGGTCTTTCCCCATCTCTGCAGAAGGACAAGTACTTTCTGTCTATATTTAAGATGATAAATGCACTGTTTGTCAGTCAAGTAACTGCCCTCAAATCCGATTATGTGAGATGATGACAACCAGTTGATGCCTTGCTGTTAGCCTACGCAGAGGCCCCAACAGTGAAGAAAAGGGCCGGGAAAAGATATTAACACTATTTAATGGCTGTGCAATACATTTAGCTATGGATGCATTGGACGTCCATGAGTTGTTGGCAAAAACAGTGGAGTAATATAACTTTATTCAGGTCATGATAGGACAAGATTAAAAATACAAAAGCCCATGAGGCATTTAAAAGTAATGTTTTCAAGAATTAAGGGGTCGTTAATTGAAATGACCGTTAAACTGACTAGCCGGAAATCCTGTGAATAGCTGTGATTTTCTGGATTCTAAGAGGAAGTTTTATTGTAGTGACAGGTAATGGCATGTACTCCCAATAAGAAATCTAGCAAATTTGCCACCACTGGGAGTTTGATAACACAGTTTTACTGTATTACCAGACTCCTGTCCCTGCCAACCGTCTAATAACCATACCAAAATCAATGGCTAGACGCACAGCATCAAGAAATTAGTCACTTATCTAAAGTAATCATCAAAAGCAGACATTTACATTTCGCTAGGGGCTCTGAGGCGACAGCAGTGCTGGGATGTGATAGGAATATGCTGCGTAGTCTCACAAAAGACACTGTTACAGAATCCGTCTGCTATGTGGATGGACCATATGAACAGCCTCTTATATTTTCAACCGAAGCAAGATAAATACTCAGCTAAATGAGGTGAAATGAAAAACCATTCAACTACTTCTACCCCAGACAACGTGGTTAATGGACACGGCAGCAGTCCTTCACCTAAAACCACACCATTCATATGGCTAGAGACTTGTAGCGTCAATGCGCCACTACACCCCTATTCTGTGTGGCACAGCCAAGCCTGATAGTCTGGGATATTGGTCTGGCATCGACTGTGGTGAAGGAAAGTGGGGACTGGCAAAGCATTTCTCAGTTGAAACTTCCTCAAGGAGGTCAGGAGCTGGCAACTTTGGATGAGGTCGAAAGGTGAGGGAGCGCCTTTCCATACACGCTGATTTTGGTGACTTCCTGCTCGCACCACCTAAAAATGCAAACTCTGTGCCGTGCTGTCTATCCACCTCCAAATGGGGCCAACCCACCTGCTACGCTGACAAACATGACAGATGAGAAACAATGTCATTACTGTAAAAGGCGGCAGGAATGCCTTCTGTGAACCCAGCACTTTTCTTCAGATGGGTGAAGACTGCAGGGCCATCATGACCATTCAATCTCCAGTCTATTACATAACACCTCACAGCTATAATAGGCTTAACTCCGAATATTAAACAATGCTCTGCGGGAGCAGCAGCGGTGGTGTTCTATAGCCTTAATGGGAAATATTTTGATGGTGTTCTAGTACTGACCTAAACTGGAGATCACAGATTTTCATAAAAGTTGGTGTTCTAGTACTGACCTAAACTGGGGATCACAGACTTCCATAGAAGATGGTGTTCTAGTACTGACCTAAACTGGAGATCAGACTTCCATAGAAGATGGTGTTCTAGTCCTGTTCTAAACTCAGTGGATCAGACTTCCATAGAAGATGGTGTTCTAGTACTGTTCTAAACTGTCATCGCTGACTGCAATGAGTCCATGTACTGTGGATTGGTCAACAGGCTGGTGGCCTAGCTCAATCAAAACACCCACAAATTGATCACAGACAAAACTGTGGAGGTGGTGATTGAAATGTCCCCCCACCCACCTCTCCTTGAGTTTGAGGGCTTAACTGTTAGTGTGGCCGAATCATTCAAATTCCTAGGAATCATAATTTCCCGCAACTGTAGGCAGAAAGACAAAATCTCAGCGATTACCAATAAGGCCACCAACAGAAACAACTTGTGAATGGTGCCAATCATAGTCCATTCACCCATTCTGAACTTTAATGCATTGTATTGGTTGAAACTTGGGATCTCCAAGTCTCCAAATCTACAATTCAACATTAAGCTATCACGCAAAAAGCTATCTGGATGCTATTCCAGAAGAAAGTAATCTTCTTGCAAGGCTAATGAAATATCTTGTTGGCATTGAGGTGACGTCTAATTGTAGCTTTGGATATTCGGTTACCCCAAGATTCTCCATCTGTGACCACTGTAAAAAAAAATATTTGGGTTCACCAGATTAATTTGGGGAATAGATAAAAGGCAGATAATTATATTGAAGGCTTTTTTACCAGTCAACTGCTTTGGTGTGTAAACACTGATACTTACAGTCTACCCAGATTACTAAAGAAAAAGCATGTCTTTCAATTTCTCCTGTTTGGTCTGACAAAAAAAAATGGAGCTACTGTACCAGTCAAAAGTTTGGAAAATACTCTTTCAAGGGTATTTAATTAGTTTTGCCATTTTCCACATTGTAGAATAATAGTGACATCAAAACTATGATATAAGACATGGAATCATGTAGCAACCAAATAAAGTGTCAAACACATCAAAATACATTTCATATTGTAGATTCTTCAAATCAAAATAGCCACCCTTTGCCTTAATGAAAGCTTGACGACTGAAGCCATGTCTGTGTGAATGCCAGGATTTCACAAGTCCAAGACATCTTTTTGCCGGATCGCGTAAGCGGAGCCGGCTAAGAAGAGCAAATGTCTCTTACTGAGTGACTGACTGACTGACTGATTACCCCTTGTTAAATAGCATGGTGGTTAGAGAGCGGACTTGTGAACTATAGGACCTGAGTTCGTATCTCCTCGCAGGCGAAGCGAAGCACACATTGTGAATTATTCCGTATTAGCGAAAACTTTGCTGGCTAAAACCGAAACCTGAAACTGTATACGGTTATATTGTAACTGTTTCTGGCATGGAATAGTTCACCTTCAGTCTCGCTAGCAATTGCTCAATTCTTATGATTATTCCTAGGAAGTTTGTAGATACTAGTAAGCCTATTACTGGCTAATAAGCTGTTAAAACGGCCAGTGGCAAAAGCAATACAGTTCATAGACGCTATTTGTGGTGGGGGTAAACTTAAGAAACATTAATCAGTTTCACACAATCCTCAATGGAGTCTAGCACCTGCTGAAACGTGTAATGCCATTGCGTAGTTCTTAAAGTCAGTGCCTCTCATGTGGAAGACCTAAGCTCGAATCTATTGAGAGCAATGACATTTATTAATTATTTCTGGTAGATTCCACGACTCTCTCGTCTTTTCACTTTATGAAAAAGTAAGTTATCGTCACCTTTATTGATAGTTATTGTATAAATGTCATTCACGAATGAAAGAAAAAAGTACGTTATTTTGCCATGAAAGAAAAAAATACGTTATTATGCCATGAAATGAAATAGCTTTGGCAGACTCGCTAGCAACTGCTCAATTCTTATGACTATTCCAGTAAATTAGTAGATACCGTTAAAGCTTATTACTGGCTAATACGCTGTTAAAAAAGCCAGTGGCAAACGCAATACAGAGACGCTATTTGTGGTGGAGGTAAACTTAGTAAGAAACGTTAGTCAGTTTAACTGTATCAATGTCATTCACGAATGGCCTATTAACTATTAAAACGGCCAGTGACAAAAGAGGATTTGTTTAGGATAGAGACAAGAGGCTATACTGACATCCAGCAAATGTACAGTTCTTTGGTGTAGTGGTTAACGACACAGCCTTTCACGTGGGCGACCTGGGTTTGAATCTTGATGTGGCAACATTTTATATTGCGGGCCGGCTGAACTAGACTTGCCTGGTTTCTTGTTCTTTTGAAAAGCAAGTCTTCCCTTCAGATCATCTAGCTTGTTATCCAGAGACTGGTCGTTTGGTAAAAAGATTACAGGGATTCGGGGCCTATTGCCTGGCCACCTCAGTCAAACAGAAACACTGCCTCTCTTTCCTCATTGGCAGTGCCTCAGAGAAGTTGGGACAAAGGTGTTTGATGACTAGAGGTGAGTTGTAGATGAATCTGAGGTTATCTACAGCAGTTCTAATGTCCAGAAGAGACAGATGATCGTAAGTGTCAGTGGCAGAGACTGCACAGACAAGTTAAAAGGAGCCAATATACCACACATTTACTATGGTGAGCACCTTTGATCACCCTTGAAATGTCTCTAGAACTTGACTGGAGTCCTCCAGTGGCAAATTCTACTGATCGAAATGATAAATCTGGGGAAGTTAATCAAAGAATCCTAAAATATTGAATTCCCAGGAAGTCTGGATCAACCAAAACATTTCCCAGATCTGACTAAATGGCATATCTAAGTTAAAGTGCAAGAAGGGCCTTGGACAAGGAGGTGCCCAAAAAACACACTTCATTCATTCTCTACAGAGGTGGGAGAACCTGTCAGAATCCCAACCATCTCTGCAGCAGTCCATCAGTCAGGCCTTTATGGTAGAGCAGCTAGACGGAGACCACTCCGTAAAATGCTTACCGCCTAAAGAAGAATGGAGAAAGGAAAAACAAAAATCTAACTATTGGGCCTGAATGCTAAGCGATATGTCTGCGAACCCAAGGTACAACTCATCACTTGGCTAATTGCATCCCTATGATGGAGGTGGGAGCATGATGCTATGGGGATGCTTCTCAGTGGAAGGGAAGGACAAATGGAGCAAAATACAGGTCCTGATCCAGAGTGTACTGGATCTGAAACAGGGGTGAAGATTCATCTATCAGTATAACAACGGGCTGAAGCACACAGCCAAGATAATGCTGGAGTGGCTTCAGGACATGTCTGTCAATGTGCTTGAATTGTACAGCCAAAGGTCAGACATGAATTCCATTGAACAACTGTGAGGGGACCTAAAGATGACAGAGCTTGGGAGGACCTGCAAGGAAGAACGGGAGAAACTGCCCAAATCCATGTTCGCAAAGGTGGTAGAGGCATACCCAAGAAGACACAAAGCTGTGGTTGCTGCCAAAGGCACTTCTGCAAATAACTGAATAAAAAAGGGTGTGCACATATATATTTCAGTAGTTTATTTTTTTTTATAAATTGGCAAACATTTCCAGAAAAAAGGATTTTACTTTGTCATTACGGGGAATTGTGTGTAGATTGATAGGGGAAAAATCATTTTATCAATACAAACAAAAAGCGAAGGGGTCTGAATACCTCCCGAAGGGACTGAATGTTGTCTACCACTTGCAGTACCATTACACCAAGCAAAAGCCTGAGTAGACGTTAATATATTTAGCAATTAAAGGTTAAATTCTGATTCAAAGGTGCAGCACTCTGTTAGCATTTCAAAGCCCAGGTCTGACTGTATTAACATTAGGTATGGCTGCCGCGCTAACGTGTGCATGTTTATTTCATCTTCAAAAGCTGACATTCCAAGACCAGGGATAATCCAATTAGACCTTAACTGGCCACGCTCAGCTGCAAACATCCAGGTTCCTACTAGTGCAAAGCAGTGTTGTCTGAAATGTCACACACACCTTATATAAAAATATAGTATGTTACATATAGTGACCTCTGTAATTATTGTGATAAATGAACTTTTGGCTCTACCAAAGGTTTGGATTTTAAACCCAAGTATTTCTTAGTTTCTATTTTAGGGAATTTGTGTATATATATATATATTGGTTTCACCATTTAGAAATTAAGACTTGTTATGCATTCCCCCATTTCGAGGTAGTCAGATTGTTTTTCTACCATTTTCAAGGAGCCATACACATTAGTTTTGCACTATAATATAAGGAAATGTCCATAGTCTATCTGCAGTATTAGTGGAATGAGAAATAACTTTGGGTGCACACAAAAGCACATCCTGAAAGCAAATAGTCAAGTGAAGCAGGTCAACAGAAGCTGTCAAATGGAAAATCTGCACCCTTCATTGGTGTCACAAAGAGAATACATCTCTCTGCATGCCCACAGACAAATAACAGCAGATGGGGGCAAGCAAAATGTCTGTCATTTCCTGGGTTGATAAAATTGTACATAGTTCACTCAATTTCTTTTCATGAACTGAATAATGTGTGGAATCATAGGGGCATCTAAATCGCTTTTTATATTTTTAAAACATAAAATCTTGTTTCTACAGCTTTTGGTTAACCAAAAAGTAAAACTTGCTAGCACCAGTGCACTAGAAGAGGAGAGTTGGTTCAAATGTGAACTGTTGTAGCTGTAATTCAACTAGGTGTGAGCAAATAAGGAATATTTCATTTAATCTTTATTGCTTTAAACTATAATACAGTTGAACCTACATATTCCTTCAAATGAATTGGTATCTAATTCTAACAATACATACAGTATCTTCCTTGAGAATCTACCTGACTTTCAGGTAAAACAAAACGCACTAAGGTTCATCTCCAAGTCAAATGTTGTAGCAAAAGCAAGTCATCTCAATGTCTGTGAACGTTTCAAGTATGTTTCGACCAGTCCCAACATTTATGTTGGTTGATTAACATTTAATTTAACCTTCCGCATGTCATCAACACGTTTGGTGGGAATAGAGCACAATGGCGCACACAAATGCCCTTGCATGGCTGGCCTAGTCCCCATTTAAGATCCACAACATGCCACCTCATCTGTGAAATATTGTGGAGGGTGTGTGATGGCTATACCATGGTCTCACCTGTCTTCATTGATGATGTAATGGCTGACAACAGCTGCAGAATGAATTCGAAAATGAACAAAAATATCTTTGACTGCTAAAGTACAAGCAAATGTGTCAAAGACATAATGGTTGAAGGTTGGTTAATCATACAGCAACACTGCAAATACGCCAAAATTAAGTTTATAAAAACTTGAATTAAATTAAGAGACAAAACCTACCAACGGAGTGAGAAAATGTTGCTAGAAATAAGAGAGAAAAAACATACGTAGATTAATCAGACACAACAACAAGCCTGAAATTGTTGGTTTCAGACTTAATGTTATGTTCTCATTCTATGTATCATGTTATGTCAGAATTTGACTACGCTGCATGTTTTCTGAGTTTTCTGTATTGTTACTAGCAATATTTCACATATTTCACCACATTGGCAGATTTGTTTGCTTGATTCAAGCATTTTTTCTCATTTCAAGAATTTTACTTACTTTTCATTAAGTATTTTGGGCAGCACAAATACTATGCAAACAAATACTTAATATAGCTACTTAATTTCAACATATAAATCTTTCCCCAAATTGTTGGTGTTCTGAAATCAGGGACCATACAAAAAAGTGTTGTCATTTCTAAATGGCTATACAAGTACATATATTTTTTCCTTTACAAAATATTTTATACAAATAAAGTACAAGTAGGCCTTTTCAGCTATGTTCAGTGGAGTTTTCATGACTCTTAGTCTAAAATAAGTTCCAAACTCCAATAAAATACATACCATACAGACCATAAAAAATAACCCCATCACTCCGACACAAGGATCTTCCCAGATGCTGATTACTACTGTCTTAACATTGAAAACATGACTTCCAGCTCTTATCTGTAGTGAATTGCTATAAAGACCATCAGCCAATCAATGCTGTAAAGACCGTCAGCCAACCAATGCTGTGAAGACAGTCAGTAAACCAATGCTATAAAGACAGTCAGTAAACCAATGCTGTAGCAACCTTGTTGTTGTTGACTTACTGTGGTCTGGAGGCTTCTGCCTGGTCTGTCTGCAGTTTCTCTCCACCCTCCACCTCCATGGTGCAGTAAACAATCCTGTTAGGAGCTACCGACTTCAGGCCCTCTACTTCCACTATCACTATCTGCAAACAGTCACAGAGAGAGGACATGATGAGCTCCAGAAGTTTGCAGATAGTAAGGGCGGCATTAGACAAGGAGCTTCTGGCTTGTGTAAGTTCAGTCTAGGCACTATCACTGAATCCCAACCCACAATCACTGAGTGGACCATCACTGCTCAGGGAAACCGATGCTACAGGCAGATGCCTTTGTTTCTTTTGTTTGGTCTCTTGGTAGATAAAATAACACTCTAGATGATGCCAGATTAGATAAAACAAACAGACTAATAAAGGTCAAAGATAGATCAATCTTTTTTTCCAAAGTCAACCAGAATAATGACACACATCAAGTACCTTCACCATGAGCAACCTGAGGGTACAGCTAAACAACTTTCCAGACAAGAAAACCAGCACACACCTCCAGTGTGAAGGAGAGCACCACATCAGACTTGGAGAGGAATTCTGTCTCGTCGCCCATGTCCAGGAAAGAGTTGTTCATCGAAGAACGTTTGAGCTTCTGTTTGAAGTCGGGGCCTCCCTTAGCTACCGGTAGGCTCTCCAGGTTCGCCATGAGCAGGTTGACAGACGAGCGCAACTCTTCGATGTACATGCCCTCCATGTCTTTGGACACAAACTTGGGGTGCTTCCTCTCCTGAGAGGGATTCAGTGTGAGAGGAAGTCTAGTCATTTTACAGTTTATAACTACAGTATCAGAATATGCTTTTTTAATTTTTCTTGTGCTGGAAACTTGGTAGCTCTCCATGACCACTTTATTGACGACCAATGTTTTTAGCTTAGCCTTGTTACAATAGTTTGGAGACTTACCCTGGCTACCCTCTCTGCCAGCTGTAGTCTTCCATCCAGCTCCCGGCGGATTTGGGCTGCCTGCTCGTCTACATTGTCCAGCTAAAAAAAATGTAAGACATGGATAAATAAAGACATCGGGTGTTCACCAAGTCATTTCATTTGGCATCCCCAAAAATAGTTCAGTAGACAATAAAAAAATCATTTTGTGGACTGACAACAACACAGCTATCACAGCTAAAAGCAGGAATAATTTTAAGAAATTACAATTTCTACATCATATTTTATGTAGCATGAATTGCTGGTGTGGTTGATGGCACAACTTCTAGTATGCATTTAAGAATATATACATTTTCTAGTATTGTCTTACAGTAGGTCTGGCTTCGTTGGTCAATGTGCAATGAATAGACAGATGGAGTCTATGAGGTGGTACACTGCAAAAACTGCATTAATAATTTGTTTAACCAGCTACTCATAAGTGGACTGGTAGCTGCTAGTAGATTGTGATCTGGTTGAAACACCTGCAGTATGGTGAGCTTGACATTTCTAGCAGTTGAGTAGCCAGTAGCACATGACAGTTCTAATCAGGAAATAGTAACCTAAAATCAACGAGAGCAAAAGCCTACCCCAAAATGCAGGCATACATGCACATCAAAGGGAAAGGGCATGGGTTTTGTACACAAGACATTTGACATTTAATGATTTATATAATTTAAGATCAAGGTTACATTTACCAAGACCTATACTCTTAGTTTACAAACAGGCCCAGCATTTTTGTGAATTCAATAAAGAAACAGATTTCAATAGCTGCTGCACTAAACTACCTGAGCTCTGCATGTATCCTCATGCCTCCACACCCTTCCACAACCACTCTGGCAGCATCTAGAGCACGAATAGGCATCAATTATTCAAATTAGAGCTCCAACTGACAAAAAGCCAGCTCCAGCAATCTCCCCAGTTTATATGGTGATTACTCAGGGAGGCTAATCATTATGGTTCTAATTGGCTATAAGTATCTCATTGCGTTCAAGCATCAGAATCAGCTGAAGCAGCCCACAAAGTCATCAGCAGCCACACTTTTCTTTGATAAAAAAAACATCTCCACACAGTGTGTGGCCAAAACAATATGGATTAACTCCTAATGTGGTGACTGTCACAGCACATGGCCACCAGCAAGAGATCTCTTACCCCTAATTAGCCTGTTATTGTGTCAGGTCATTAACATTTGCATTAGAAGTATAGCTACTATGTAGTGGCTGACCCTTGCGCCTCATCAAATGCATTTGACTGCGTTTACACAGACAGACTAGTTCTGGACTACGGCAAAATTGTAGAAGCATCAATCAGAATTGGGCTGCCTGAGTAAATGCAAAAATCCCTGATACGGTGACTAGTGGACGTTACACAAACAACCAGCGCCAGGCCAGCCATAGTGCCTAATCACCAGGGCTAATCAAGCTCACGTTAACCAGGTACTCTTAAAAGGCTAACTTCTGTGGACAATGATATCTACCATAATTTATAACAGTAGCTGGCTTTGTTTCTATACTTTTAAAGTATAATCTTAATACTCAAAGCTATAATATTACTTTAGGTTGACACAGCATAATCTAACTCATTAGCAAACATTAGTAATTTGTTGTGAACCTATCAGTAATAATTACTTTATCTATATCCACACCTGATTTGTAATTAGACATACAAGACAGATAATCAACAGCCCTCATTAATCATTTGAGGCTAGCTGGCAAATTAATTCAGTGCCTTGTAATTCCATTTAGGAAATGTAAGCATCACAATAATTTGCCAGCAAAGTATTACTAAACATTGATATGGCTTAATGTTGCTGAACACTATATTGTGACCAATTAAACGAAATTTGACCTGCAATTTCTAGCTTCAGATGTCAAACTCAGCCATACCTAATTAACATTTACTTACTACTAGACTACCAAAATATCCTATGATTTGCGCAATTGTGCTGTACTCTGCTGGCAATACTCGGCCCTCATTCAGGGTGGTTGCGGTTGGTGGGTGTCCCTTTGGTTGATGCTTGGCAATGTGGGTGGATTGATTTCCTGCCTGTTGGGCCCTGTCTGGAGCCTCCCCCGGATAGGGCCACAGTATCACTGGACCCCCCTGTCTCAGCCCCAAGGTCTTACGCTGCTATATTATTGTGCTGGGGGAGTAGGATCAGTTCTCCTTCTCCACTATAAATCCTTGTAGATCTAAGGAATGCATTTTCAAAATTTTCCCTGTCTCCTGCCGTTTTAAACTTAGGACATGAGGTCTTGGCCCACACCTGCGGAGTGTACCAGGCTTGAAAGGCTCGTTGCTGTCCCTGTCCAAAGTCCCCCTGGTTGTTTTGCAGATCAAGACGATACCTGACGATTTCAGCTGCCACTCTGCTGGCCCCCTCCCCCCGTGTTGTCCCTGTCCTTGTCCATCTGGTCATGCTTCTGACCTGGACTAAGTTTAAATAGACTCTGGACTCAGCCCACGTGCACTTATTAATTATTACAATTTGTACTCTTAATATGTTCACCCGGCACAGCCAGAAGAGGACTGGTCACCCCTCTGAGCCTGGTTCCTCTCTAGGTTTCTTCCTAAATTTCGGCCTTCTTAGGGAGTTTTTGCTAGCCACTGAAATTCAACACTACTGTTGTTTGCTCCTTGGGGTTTAAGGCTGGGTGTTTTTGTAAAAGCACTTTGTAACAACTGCTGATGTAAAAAGGGCTTTATAATTAAATTTGATTGATTGATTGATTTAAGTAGAGAACATTCACCCTGTTGTTATCCTTGTTCCATGAACATATTTATATGTAATTCAGTTACATGTTGTTGCTGGCATCGGTCACTTCCAACAAAACAATAAGCTTTAGACAGAAAGGGGAGATTTTATGAAGACACTGACATTTTGTCTGAAAGTATATACCCTCAGGCTGGGGGGTGTATGGCTCTGAATAATGGTTCACTAATTAACACAGAGAGAAAGACATGGATTCCATAGATAACCAGCCCCCTGGGGCTCCAAAAAATAGGTACATGGACAATATGACTTAGTGAATTAGAGACGTAATAAAACAACAATCAAGGAAGTTGGCTTGTCGTTTAATGAAAAATAGTTTCACAGCAGCGCTGTAGGCTCTGAGCACTTGTAACCGACGTCAACGTGCTGTTGCCAACAGTTTATCAGCCTCCACTGACAGTTCGTCTAGCCCCACAACAGCTGCAAAAATCTGCGGTTCTGCTTTGCAACACGTTTGACCGCCCTCCGTGGCAACCTTCCATTCGTTCACCCTCTGGAGGGAGCTTACAGTACTTTCTTAACGCCGTCACACACACTTCATGACTGGTGTTTGAATAAACAAGTGCCATTTACCAAATCTGTGACTTGAAGGTTTAACGGTGTTAGGCCTTTGTCCCTTGTGAGGTCACTGCTCTACAACCCAGATTTAATGAAATGCTGTATTTCGTAGAGCCGACATTTTCTCACTTGTTCACTCTCTCTTCACACATTCACCTAAGGCTGACTTTAAAGAAGCGTTGAATCACTTTTAAAACTGGGTTAAATGTGGAGGCGTATCTCTGTCTTCACTGTCATTCCTCATTGTGTTATCAGTTTGAAGAGCTCCACTTGTCTCTTTGGTTTTGGGGTTTCCGTCAGCTTGCTGGCCTATCTGACAGAACCTCATTGACAGCCTTAAAATACTCATTCCATATTGGGATCTACATAAAAGGCACTGGAATTCTTTACTGAAAGCAATCACCGAGGGAATATTTGAACAGAATCAATGTATAATGCTGGTCACTTCTTGGAGTGATAATGTCACCATGATAAGATGTGTTGCATAAATAGGTCTTGATTGAGCTGCAGCAATTGTCTCCCTTGGAGAAACTTGCTTGAACACTGCGGTTTCAGTTTAATCACAAGAAATTGTAGTTGTTGTCAATCCATTGCCTTTTGTACAATACTGAACTACAAAGGATTTTAAAAAATGACATGCATGAGTTCAAATATATTGACCTATTGTAGGGGACTGTGTATCGTGTGAGTAAATCCCTTGCAAAACTGATTTTTCCCCTCTCACACCGCTTTTCTAATTTTGCAGTATTTCTATGACAAAAAGACATATGTAGTTCTTAAAGCCATCAGACAGATATGATATCAACACCTAAACGTTTGATGAAGGCCGTCAAGGAATACAGATTAACAATCCTGTTCAGTCAAAAATTATTTTTTCTTTTTAAATACATAAATCAATAAATAATCATCCAAAGTAGAATTCAGTTTTACATGAATACCACATCAATTAACATGTTAAAAAGCAGAAAAGGAAGCAAGAGAGAAAGTCAAACAAATCAAATGTTTAATAGGATGTATGGGCATTCCCTCACACTCTCATCAAATCCCTAAACAGGTTATAGTCACCAATCTCTGCCTATTCCAGAAACAGAGGTCTTTCCTATGTGGCTATCTGCCTCTCTCTTTCCATACATTACTATAGGGTTGCCAGATCAATAGCGGGGAGGGCCTAATCAATGGGTCTCTATGCAGAGCATGGATCTAGAAATGGGAGTGATGGTTGTGCACAACACCTCTCAATCTAAACTGCCAGGGAATGAGTGTCATTGGTAAAAACACACCCACCCACCCACCCACCCACCCACACACACCCCTACAGAAAGTCAGTATTAGTCATTCAGTTGCTCTCAATCAAAGCCATCAGGCAGATCCATCAGAAACTTTTGATGCAGACTGTCAGGTTTAGCAGAGTCCATGGAGCAAGTCGATCAAATTTAACAATCATATTCTGGGAACGGTTCAGAGGTCCTGTCTTTTAAGGCATAGTGAAATCAAACTAGATTTTTCTCTTCTCACAGAGGGTACTGTACATGCAGTGCCCCCTGAAAATATTTGGACAGTAAGAATCCGTTTAGATATTTAAGGTGAGCATTCTTTGTCATCTCCTGTATGTTTCAACATATGTTTTGCTTAGACAGTGGTTTTGACAATGTTTATGATAGATCGTTTCTGATTTTTCAGCATTTCATTGACATGAAAGTCCAAAAACAAAAAGAATCAGGAAATGACAGCTCTTTTATGCGTGCATAAATGATGTGACAGAATGCAGCTCACTAACCAAAACGACCTATCAAGCCGGTTGTCTCAGTGAAACAGGGGTAGAGTATAATAATAGTTATGCTAGGTATAAAGTGTTGTCATTTCTAAATGGAAAAAATCTGTTTTATGAATAAAAGCTGCAAACCTATATTGTTTTCAAATCCAATAATAACCTTCCAAGTGTAGAGCCAAAAGAAGAAAACATGCAATCTGTCTCAATGATAATGGAAGACACACACACACATACACACACACACACAGTTTATTAGGTATACCACCCATTCATGAAAATGGACTGAGTCATGAGGCCTGCTATATAAAGCAGGCCAACAGGCATCAAGCCATTCAGTTACAGTTTGATTGAAAGTAAAAATAAAAGTGACTTCATATGTATGATAGTTGATGCTGAAAAATGTTGATGTTGACCTATAAACTTGCATCAGATGTGTAAATGGCTTTCCATTAATACATGGGGAGGGTTGGCAATACTGTTACTGAAGTCAAAAGGCAGACTACAGAGGAGAGGTATTTAAGCTGAGAAATATGATGTAAAATTGAGTCTTAGGAGATTACTCTTGGTTTGATTAAGTTGACAGGCTGTATGTCTGTTGGGGCAGCTTCCCAGTGCTTAAGAAGCACAGAGAGAAAAATTGTACCGAGATATAAAAGTGTGAAAGTGGAAAATAAAATTATATGCCGAATAAAACAGGAAGAAAATAAGGTGAGGACTATCTAGATGCAGAGAATGAAACACATAGAACAAGAAATAGAGAATAAGGGTAGGAGGAGGGATGAAGAAAGGAGTGAGACAAAGAGAGTGAGACGGAGAGCTGACCAGTGGCAGATGTCTAGCCAAGTCCGGGCCGCGTGGCGTGTGATCATTTATTAGCCTTTCCTGCCAGCTCGCCTCCTCTCCCGCATCCCCTCACCTCGGCCTCCGAGCGCTAATGAGAGACGACAGTGGAGGCCTTCATACCCGAAAGCCAGGATGGGATCATTAGAGATGGTCCTGCTATCTGCTTACCCACACTCACACACTCCCTCTCTGTTTCTTTTTCTCTCTCTCACACACACACACACACACACACACACACACACACACACACACACACACACACACACACACACACACACACACACACACACACACACACACACACACACACACACA
>JACXGI010007344.1:0-15900 GCA_016801175.1 Esox masquinongy
ATTAGTTTAAGGGTGTGCACACTTATGCAACCAGGTTATTGTGAGTTTTTTATTTTTCCTCCTCAAAGATTTCAGTTTGTTTTTCAATTGAATTGTTCACGTTATAGGTCACATTAAAGGTGGAAAAAGTTCTGACATGATTTATCTTTGTCTCATTCTTTTACATCACAAGAACCTGGCATTTTAACAGGGGTGTGTAAACTTTATATCCACTGTATGCCAAATAAATAAATAGATTAATAGCATATTAATAAAGCCTATTTGTGTGACCTATATGTTGCCAGAGCCTCCGCTCGCTCAGCAAGACAGAGTGTTTGGTGGCGTGACTAAGCAAAACGTAATATGCAGTGGGACAACATATATTAATATGCTATCCATACATTTTAATGGGCATTATCTAATTAGGAAATATGGTTGAAAATGACTTAATTCGACTGACAATATTAGCCAAAAATATTTTAGACATGCTTGTGTTATTCTCGTGTCATCAGAGTTTATGCGACAAATAAGCGACTGAAAAGTGTCCACTAATAATCTTGCGAAATTAGGCTACATTACGGTGTATTGCAAAACAATTCTATAGGCCTTCTAGGTTTACACATACTGAAATTAAAAAGCAAACGAGTTTCAGTAAATGATCAGAGCCTATAACTTTGCGCAGAGCAGAAAAGTAGACCTCCTATTGAAAGGACATAGAAACGTCTCAACAAATACCACGCAAACTAACATTGGCCTAAAATCCCTTATTCAGATTGGAAACATGGTTTTGGAATCAAAATATTGTGCAAGAAGATCGTTATCGTCTGTAACATAATTGCGATCTGGCTCAAATAATTGCGATCAGGCAGTTATGTAATATTCCCCACAGCCCAGTCCTAGCCTAAGCTCAGTTCGCAAAGATTGCGAAGACTCCATTCTGCTGACTAATTTAAATAAAAATCATTTCTTGGAAAAGAGAAAGACGAATTACAGCCTTGCAAATGCATATAGATGTAACGCCTAAAAGTAACGTTTATCATGTACACTATTCAAGTGACACTGTTCAATGACAATAAAGTTGAATAATCTAACTATCATGTACACTATACTGTATGTACACTATAATTGTATACAATATCATGTATATAGCCTACAATCAACCACTATGAACAACCAACCCATATTGCGGGATGTTGTTGTTCATAGATTTTCTTGAAAATGTGAAACATCTGTCTCTCAGCATTTTTACTGCTACAATAACTAAATTAAATAAACTAGATAAAGAAAATAGGAACTTCAGAACAGTTTTGGATTACAAAGAGGCGCTGTTTCCTTCCATAAATTTCACCCTGTCGCTTATGTGTGTGGGAGGAAGGCATCAACTTGTAAACGATCACATCTCCCAAAATTCCACGGTCCATTGTGAGCAATTTATGTGAGCGCAATTCAATAAATACTCCTAAAAGTATTCCTAAGTATTCCTAAAAGGAGCTTCCTGTAAGTTTATCGAGTGCCGCGAAAATATTTTAGGTACCTCTGGGTCAAATGTAACCCTTTCCGGCGCTTCTAGTATAGGGACCTGACCCTACAGTCGCCGGACAGTAGCGCTGGTGTCACAGCTGCAAGTCATCCATATGACCTCTCTATAAGCCTACCTCACACCCGTCCTTGATTGTGACCGAGAATAAAATGTTTCTACTATATGTCTCAAGCGAAAATACTTTATTTTTGGAATGTGCGGGTTAGGATATCGGTTTTTACTTTTGAGAATATTGTCGGACCTTCGGCAAGAGTGGTTGATTGCATATACATAAACTGCATATTAGAATACGTGGCCTAGCATAAAAATAAAATATAATTGGAAACTCGAAATTGCTCAAATTGTCATTTTTTCTAGCATTGCCATGACTCAATGCGTTTCTCATTAGTTTTCCTCAAATTCTATCTACAGTTTACAATGTCTTAGTCAATAGTTATTTGGTTAAGAAATAACATTCCTATTTTATTCTTTACTGTTCTAAATGTTTTAAGCAATTGGCATGTGATTTTCATGAAAAACTTTCCATGAAAAACTGTTTTTCATGAAAAACTGTTTTCAAAATCAAATGTCTAGCAAGCTGTCGAACGAATAATAAGGTAAGCTATAACTTTGTAATTGTCACTGCTAACTGTTTGCAGGTATTATTTAAAAAATGTTGCGACTCCAACTGTTCCAACTGGCTATTTGATTAAAATAAACTTCCTATTTTATTGATGTTTTTTCTTTTTTGTACTTTAAAATTTTAAATGTGTCTGAGGAGGTGAATATAAACGTAAAATGTCCCTTAAAATTGTTTTCATTCCCATTGCTCATACAACTACAGGGCAGTTTGAAATATAATGGTGTAAGGATCACATTCTAGCGACACCCGACAATGTTCACTATCTTACGGATACTTTTAACGAGTGTATTCGTTTCAACATATCCTACATCAACGAAAATGTACACACTAAACAGAATAAATATATTGAACACTAGAACCACCAAGACGGAGAGATATAGATATATACACATTGATTCCTGATTAGTGTGAACTGGCCTACAAAACAATCAAATGGCCATTACAAACCTATTTCTATAGGGATTTGTGTTAGGTTAATACAGTGGTTATTAATCTGCGTAGACCAACCTATTATCTCTGGATGAACTGGTGATGATGGATGGGCTACTATGACTACAAACATACGAAAAACTACGAAAAAATGCATGCATATACTCCACACACTGCAGCTCCAATTGTTACACATAATGGCTCCGGGTAAAATAACTGTCCTATTTGATTCAGTAATGTTTGTCTGGGTGTTTCCATATTAGCCCCAGATCTTTGATCAAGGTCCAAGAAATATTTGTTTTATAGAGAGGTGAAATGACTAGAGCGGACTAGAGCTCAGTTTATATAAGTGCGGCGGTCGTTCGTTTTGAATAGCGAAGGGTTGTTAGGCTGTGAATTAGTATACTAGCTGCTATTGGTCACAACTAGTGAGCAATGCTCTCTTTTTGCAATGCAAGAAGTTCAACTTAAGCGCTTCAACAAGACTACAACTTGTATTCGTTGTAATGTTGCCTGGATTGAATATTTATTGGACAATCCTGTTTTGTATTACATACAATGTTTTATCATTTGAGCAAAATGTCATGGCACACTTAATGCGTCCTCACCTTGCCAACGTGTTACTATTCAGCCGATTGCTCACTGTTCTGACTTAACGCTTTGGAGTTCAGAGGTTGCCTTGCTTTAGGGTTTCAAACAACAATTAATGAACAACAATAGGCCCATCACTGGACGGAATCAAAGAACGATGGGCTGTAGCAACCATTACATGGCCTTTTAATGCTGCAGCATAATGAATTTGGCCTAATTAAACATACTAATGATTCTCGTTTGAACGACTTAGTAAAAAAAAAAAAATGAAAAAAAGTGGATTTTTTTTTTTTTACCTCAATTTTTTTTGCTAAGTCGTTTGAACGAGATACTAAGTCGTTTGAACGAGATACTAAGTCGTTTGAACGACGTAGCAAAAAAACAATTTTAGTAGTTAAAAAAAAGTGAAACATTTTGTACGTTTTTTTTTTTTTTACTCTAATTGTTTTTTTGCTAAGTCGTTCAAATGAGATAAACTTAGTCTCTGGGCCCAAATTATTTTTTTATTACTTGGGCTTCAGGGCTTCTGTAAGAAATTGACTGTTGCAAGGTAGGAGTAACTTCAAAGTGAGGTGAAGTAGCAGTATTAGAGTCAAAACCTCTGGGCCAGGGTTTGCTTTTGAGACTGTCTTGTCTGGCTTGATATAAACAAAGGAACACATGCTGTATGTCCGATTATTTTGCTACTTTTTATCCCAGATAAAGTAAAGCACACGGTGCCAAAGATAAAAGTGTCTTTGCTTTCTTGCAGCAACACCATGTCATATTGGAATAACTGCGTTTTTTTGTACACTAGAACCTCCAAGGCAGTCATTCTGATCGTTATTTTGCAATGTAATAACTTTGTTGAAATAAAACCCATATAACTATAGGATGCTGACTTTTCATAAATGTGTGTATATTTTAATCTCAGTTTTTTTTTAAATTGCAAAACAAAAAAATCTGTGTTTTTCTAGCTTGAATGGCCATAACAGTCTTATTGACCATACGCATCAGGCTATAGATAGTGTATAATTTCCGTGTTTGCTCCTTTTTCCCGCTCTTGAAAATGCGGGTCACCTAAACAAAGGATATTTCTGACAAAGGTCACAAGGTAAGCTAGTGTGTGGGAGCTGCACATGGAAGGTAGAGATTACCAGTGTTGACTGTGAGTAATTGCTCCACAAGCGTCGGTGAAATTGATGCGTGTTGTTTGCCCTCAAAACAACCCGATGCCTTGTTCAATTGAGTCCACTTAGAAGAAAATAATTTCCTTATAATGTTACAGCATAACATTTTTACTCACTAAATCAGTTGTTTTTTCTTTAGTTTAGCGAGATGTCATGTTCTTTTCCTGTGAATGTCAGATTAACTGTTTTGGCCATTTTGTGGTATTTGCATTTCATACGTGTCAATAAATCTTTTACTAAGCAGTGAAATGCATATTGGTGATGTTTGTATCTCAGCAACAAACGGCTGCTGAGATACACCCTCATTTCCTGTTTGGCGGCCTCATTGCCATATTGACTGTAACGGACAAACGGTTTTGCAGATCAAAAATCCATCTGATAACTTCTGTTAATATTGGTCTGAAGATCATCTGTGCCATTTTTCAGGAATATTGCACAAAATTTGTGGCCTGTGAAAAATTTCTAAGAATTTTCAGAAATTCAAAATGGCGGAAAATCCAATACGGCGGAAATGAAAACGGCCTCTGGCAAAGATGTTCAGCACTTGCTCATGCATCATTTGATACCAGTTGTATGTCTCTAGGGCAATCAGAGCCCGAGTTATGAGCATTGGAATATCGCCTGATGGTGGCGTTAGAGACATGGGCCTATGTACACTAAAACTGCTGTGTGTTAGTTTGGCATAGCCCTCTAACAGCGTGCAAAGTTACAAAAAAATTGCCAGCAGAAGTAGGTGAACTTGGAAAAACGTCGGAAGAAAAATCTAACAATTACAATAGGGTTTCGCAGGTTCGCTGCTTGGACCCCTAAATATTGCTGCAAGCAGCAATTAAGGGGTCCAAGCTATAAGAATGCCATACGATGATAGGCCTTATAGGCCAGATAGGTTGTATAGACCTGTTTGTGTTCAGGATAAATGAGCGTTTAATGTGATTTTCTAGAACAGCGCCCCCAAATGGCCAATTGGCAGCACACTGCACATGTCCTTACCTTGTTATACCAATGATGCATACCAAATTTTGGTGAGAATCGGACAAATGGTTGTGGAGATATGCTTTCACTTCCTGTGAAATTGTAGGACTCAGGTAGTTGTTTACATATGACATCTGCAGTGTTTGAAATGTCTAATATTGTTAATAGTTATTGATGGGCAGTATCCACAGATGCTATTTGTGAAGTTTCCTGGAAATTGGACAAACGGCCTAGGACTACTTCTAAATGGTAGGTTTTTCAGAAAATTCAAAATAGTGGAAAATGTAGTAAGGTGGAAATGAAAACGGCCTTTTGCAAAGTTGTACAGCACCTGTTTCCATATCATATTTTACCAGTTTTATGTCTGTACCACAATTGGGGCAAAAGTCATGAGCATTTGAAGAATCTCTTTGGCCGGTAGGTGGCGCTAGAAGCATTGGCCTATGGATGGGGCAAAGCAGTCCAGAGTCACCATAGCAACTTGACCTGATCAAGTTAAACACGTAGCAGTTAGCACTTATAGGAAGTTTTATGTCAATTGACCAGATTTGGTGTGTGCTATTCACATGTCTTTCATGAGTGAACTTGAGAAAGACACTGACTGGCCCAAAAAAAAAGTTGCACACTAATATATGTTTGGATAGCCTTCAGCTTTGATTATGGCATGCATTCGCAATGGCATTTTTTTCTACAGCCTTATGCAACATCACATCCTTTTTTTCCGTCCAGTGTTGCAATAATCTTTGGCTGAGATCTTGTATCGACAGCGGGAGAGTCAAACCACTCCGTAAAGTCTTCTCCAGCACATCCCAGAGACTTTCAATGGGGCTAAGGTCAGGATTCCTCATGCTCCCTGAACCAATCTTGCACAATTTGTGCCCGATGAATTTTGGAATTGTTGTTTTGGAATATGCCTTGTTTAAGAAATGAGAAGCTACTCACTGCATAAGTAAGGGTATAAAAAACTTGTAACCAGCTGAAACATCAATGCAGTAATTATTCTCTTAAGTATCTCCTTAAATCCAAACTGTGATTTTTTTTGGTCAGACAGTGTAGACTTGGAAGTTTGGGGTAACTTCAAAGTGAGATGATGTAGTATGAGGCACTCGAAAGTCAAAATGTCTGGGCCTGGTTTCGCATTTGAGACTTGTATGGCATGAAATAAATAAAGTACCAGCATACTTTGAAGAGGGTTTAATGACTTCAGAAGTGGAGCTATATGCTTCTTATATTATTGCATCCCCAATAGGTTAATGAGCTGATGACACCGCTGCGCATTAACAAAATTAATAGGCTACTGATTTTTTCCCGGGGCTGTGCTAATGGTCCGTTACAATTTAAGTAATTGTTTGAAAAGGCTAAGATTGTGTTCGGTGCCTTGCTAAGACCTATATATAAGCAGCCCAAAAGCCTAAAAGTTTTTCAAGTTTAGGTTGACCATGCCGATTCAATGCTGACATTTATACAGCCTATTATCTTGGGGTTGAGTGATTTGTTTTCCTCCCTCGTTTTAAAATGTGGTTGAATACAGATGAGGGGCAATTAAAAGCAATTCATGAATGTTCCTAAAAGAGATTAGACCAATAGACAAAAAAAAAAAAGTTTAAGCGGACACCAGAAATTGACTGTTGCAAGGTAGTGGTAAGTTCAACGTGAGGTGAAGTAACAGTATTTGGCACTCTAGAGTGAAAACCAGTGGTCCAGTGTTCGCGTTTGAGACTGTCTTGTCTGGCTTGATATAATCAAAGGAACAAATGCTGTATGTCTGATTATTTTTGCTTGTTTTAATCCAAGACAAAGTAAAGCACACAGTGCCAAAGATAATGGGTCTTTGCCATCTTGCAGAAACACCATGTCATAATAGAATAACTGCATTTTTTGTACACTAAAACTACCAAGAGTCATTTTGACCATTATTTTTCATTTTGCAATGTAATAACTGTTGAAATGAAACCCATGTAACTATAGGACCTTGACATCTCATAAATGTGTATATTTTATTCTATCATTGTTGTTTTATTAAAATTCCAAAACAAAGATTTGAGTTTTTTTAGCTTGAATGGCCTTAATGGTCATATTGACCATATGCATTAGTATATAGACAATGTATAATTTCCGTGTTTTCTCTTTTTTCCCGCTCTTGAGAACACAGGTCACCAAAACAAAGGACACTTTTGACAAATGTCACAAGGTATGCTAGTGTGTGGGAGCTGCACATGGAAGGTAGAGATTAACTATGGTGACTGCATAATTGATCCAGAAGTGTCAGCGAAATGGATGTGTGCTATTTGCCCCCAAAACAACCCGATGCCTTGTTCAAGTGAGCCCACTTAGAGAAAAATACTTTAATTATAATTTTACAGCATGACGTTTTTACTCAATAAAACAAATATTGCTTTTCTAAATCAGTTTGTTTTGCCGCATTTTAGCGAGTTGTCATTCTTTTCCCTTGACCGTCAGATTAACTGTTTTGGTGATTTTTGGGTACACATGTTTCATATGTGTAAATAAAGGTTTTTACTACGCATTGAAATGTATATTGGTGATGCTTGTATTAGTTATTGGATCCTTAGATCCATAGATTGCCTATGCTAACATTACAGATCCATTTATTCTTATTTTATATTGATTCTTGAAATTGTGCAAACAATGTATGAACATTGCAAACACTACGGCCATTCTAGTAATAGAATTCTGGCAGTGTGTCACAGTACGGTGTTGACCAGCAACATCGGGCCGTGCACTCCCGGTTCCCGTCACTTCACGAACTCAATCATTGTCTTGTCTCCAATCACCACGCACACCAGGTCCCAATTAAGTCATTAGTATGTGTTTAAATGTTTCTCCTCTGCTCCCCTCACCAGTTGGTTATTGTCTCTGTATGTTTCTACGTCGCACATACGTGGTGAGTGTTCGTTTTGCTTCAGCCCTCTGCTTTCATTCAGTTGTTTTTGTACTCTGTTTATATAAAAATCCTACATCGAATGCTATTCTGCCTGCACCTGGTTCCTCCTCTCCACCACTACAACCGTGACAGTGTGTGTGTTAATGTCTCAGGTTTTGGCTACAGGTGTGGAAATGATGCTTGCTCTAAAGAATCCCTGAATGTGCTGGCCTGGGTTTGTGATACGACATTCTGAATGTGTCATTACAGTTTCTCAATTGCTTAAACACAAACTGGTTAAAGTAGCACAAACCCATACCCTTACATCATTGCCAAAAACGCACACACATTTCTCATATCTGTAAACACTATTCACCCGTTTCCACACGTTTCAATATTCAAAACTCTTTCTGCAAAACCTTACACATTCAAATCAAAGTTGCAAGACAACAGAGAGGAAGAGGACTAGGATGAGGCGGTGGAGAGTATGACCACAACCCCTATGCACAGCAAAACCTAAACGAGGCAATGGTGGACACCTGTGATGTGTTTGAGGAGTCTGTCCAGGGTTTTCTAAGGGAGCATTTTCCCCACGCTGCCTGGAGAGATTAAGAGACATCAGAATAATTCTAATTTAATGTATTCCTTTCTAATTTATAAAGACAATGAGTAGTTCCTTAGTACCGAGTTCATAATAGTGAAGTAGTTTCCTAGGGTCTTGAGGGCTAGACCAGTGGCACTGGCTAGGTTAGGTTTAAGAGTATATATGTTTGTTGGTTATGAACTTAATTGCACTGGCCTACTGCAATTGCCCATCTTCTCGGGTCCCTATAATATAGAATCGCTATGTATTATATTTGTATGTGGGTGGGGGGGCAAAAGGGACCAAACCATGGATTCAATGTAAGAGATAATGTAGTGCTTTTGAGAACAGGCTCGAGGGGGCAGGTGGTGGGCCCCAAAAATCTGTATGTTACTGTGTGAGGTTATGATTAGGGTCAGGATCCCGATTCAGTTGAGAATCAGGGATATGGTGAGCTTCAGGGTTAAGGTCAGGGTTAAATATTTTTACTGGTTGTTGGGGGCCTATAGGAGCTTATACTGATCAAGTTTGATGGCAAACAAGCATTTCTGAAGTCTTTGATTCACAGCTTGAATTTCTGTGGCCCATGGCGGTCATATGGTTTGCCCTACCAACTTCCTATTTATTGCAGTACAACAACCTGATGCACTCATGTTACAGACCATGTTTGGTTGAAATATCTGTTTGCATTCAGGAGTAATGAGCCTTTAAAGTGACTCTCATATAGTGCCCCCACATGGCCGATTAGTGCCGACCATAGCAGGCCTCCACTGCTCCTCCTTCCAACCATGTGTACCAAGTTTGGTGACAGAGAAACGGTTGCTGAGATACGCATTCACTTCCTGTTTGGCGGCCTCATCGCCATATTCGATTGGCTGTAACAGACTAACGGTTTTGCAGATCAAAAATCCATCTGATAGCTTTTGTTAGGATTGGTCTGAAGATCATCTGTGCCGTTTTTCAGGAAGACTGCACAAAATTTGTGGCCTGTGAAAAATTTCCAAGCATTTTCCGAAAATTCTAAATGGGGGAAAATCCAATATGGCGGAAATGAAAACGGCATCTGGCAAAGTTGTTCAGCACTTGCCCATGCATCATATAATACCAGATGTATGTCTCTAGGGCAATCAGAGCCCGAGTTATTGGAAAATCGCAACTTTGACCAGATGGTGGCGCCAGAGGCATGGGCCTATGGTCACAAAAATTGCTGTGCGTTAGTTTGGCATAGCCCTCCAACAGCGTGCAGTTACAAAAAAAGTTAGCCAGCAGAAGTAGGTGAACTTGGAAAAACGGCGGAAGAAAAATCTAACAATTACAGTAGGGTTCCACAGCTTCAACACGTAATAATACTACTGACAATAACAATAGGGTTTCTCATACCGGAGAACCCCTAATAATACCGACAATAACAATAGGGTTTGTCCTACTGGAGAACCCCTAATAATAATAATACTGACAATAACTATAGGATTTCTCTTACCGGAGAACCTCTAATAGTAATAATACTAACAATAACAACAGGGTTCTTCCTTCGGAGGAAATATTCCTCCAATACAGTGAGTATAGGAAAATGGTCTGGTAGGGTACACTCACACTGTTTACACCGATCAGCCATAAGATTATGACCACTAATTGGTGAAGTGAATAACACTGATAATCTCGTTTTCATGGCACCTGTCAGTGGGTGGGATATATTAAGCTGCAAAATGAACATTCTGTCCTCAAACTTGATGTATTATAAGCAGGAAAAATGGGCAAGCGTAAGGATCTGAGCAACTTTGATTAGGGCCAAATTGTGATGGCTAGACGACTGGGTCAGAGCATCTCCAAAACTGCAGCCCTTGTGGGGTGTTCCCGGTCTGTAGTGGTCAGTACCTATCAAAAGTGGTCCAAGGAAGGAAAAGTGGTCAACCGGCGACAGGGTCATGGGCGGCCAAGGCTCACTGATGCACGTGGGGAGCAAAGGCTGGCCTGCGTAGTCCGATCCAACAGACAAGCTACTGTAGCTCAAATTGCTGAAAAAGTCCATGCTGGTACTGATGGAAAGCTGTCAGAACACAGTGCATCGCAGTTTGTCCAGTCAGGGTGCCCATGCTGACCCCTGTCCACTGCTGAGAGCGCCTACAATGGACATGTGAGCATCAGAACTGGACCACGGAGCAATGGAAGAAGGCGGCCTAGTCTGAAGAATCCCGTTTTCTTTAACATCACGTGGATGGCCAGGTGCGTGTGCGCCACTTACCTGGAGAACACATAGCACCAGGATGCACTATGGGAAGAAGGCAAGCCGGCGGAGGCAGTGTGATGCCTTGGGCAATGTTCTGCTGGGAAACCTTGGGTCCTGCCATTCATGTGAATGTTACTTTGACACATACCCCCTACCTAAGCATTGTTGCAGGCCATGTGCACCCTTTCATGGCAACGGTGTTCCCTGATGGCATTGGAGTCTTTCAGCATGATAATGCCCCATGCCACAAAACAAAACTTTGTTCAGGAATGGTTTGAGGAACACAACAACAATGAGTCCAAGGCGAATTGGAGTAGTCAGTGCAAAAACTAAGATAGGGCAAAAAAATAAACAGGAAGAATAAACAGGGCATCTGCAGAGTAATCCCCAAAAGGTGAAGTGGATGTAAGTAAGCAAAATTAAGGTGTTGGCAAACAAACAATATAAAAATGTAATATGAAACTAAAGCAGTCCATTTCCTGAAGAAAATGTGGTGTGCTTGCTAGCTGTTTAAAAAAAGTATTTATAGTTCAAAATAGTATTTACCTATCGAATGGTTTAAGGTTCAAGAGATACTGTTGGCTAGGGTAATTAGCATGAATTAGCATACATGACATAGTTAAAGTTCATAAAGGTGTTACCAATGACAGGTCTCGTGTCTGTACCTTGAATGGTTAAAAATATACAGCCTAATAGTTAATTACCGGTAATTACGCCTACTACCATATGTAAAATCAATAAACATATCATATTAACTGGGGAAAGCTTAAACGTGTGAACCAAAGTTGGTTGTGTCTGTAGCTCGAACGGTTCAAAATATATGGCCTAATAGTTAATTAACGCTAATTACGCTAATTAGCATACGTAAAATTGATAAACGTTTCCTAATTTGAACTAGGGATAGCCTAAACTGGTGAAACAGTTGGTTTCCTGTTTGTAGCTCGAATGGTTTCTGAGATACAGCCAAATAGTTAATTAACGCTAAGTAATATACGTAAAATTGATAACCGTTTCTTAATTTGCAGTGGGGATAGCTTAAACGTATGAAACAAAGTTGTTTTCGTGTCTGTGGCACAAACAATTCAAGAGCCTAATAGTTAATTAACACTATTTACGCTAATTTGCATACGTAAAATCGATAACCGTTTCATAATTTGTTGTACACTTAGACAATCCCCAATGCAAAGTTAGTTGTGTCTGTAGCTCGAATGGTTCAAAAGATACAGCCTAATAGTTAATTAATGCTAATTACGCTAACCAGCATATGTAAAATCAATAAACGTTTCATCATATGAACTGGGGAAAGCCTAAACTGGTGAAACAAAGTTGGTTTTGTGTCTGTAGCTCAAAAGGTTGAAAGATGCACCCTAATTGTTAATTAACGCTAATTAGCATGGGTAAAACCGATAACCGTTTCATAATTTGCAGTGGGGATAGCTTAAACGTGTGAAACAAAACTGGTTTCCTGTCTGAAGCTTGAAAGGTTTCAAAGATACAGCCTAATAGTTAATTAACGCTAACTAGCATGGGTAAAACCGATAACCGTTTCATAATTTGCAGTGGGGATAGTTCAAACACGTGAACAAAGTTGGTTTCGTGTCTGTGGCACGAACGGTTCAAAAGATACAACCTAATGGTTAATTAACACTATTTACGCTAATTTGCATACGTAAAATCGATAACTGTTTCATAATTTGCACTGGGGATAGTCTAAACGTGTACAACAAAGTAAATTTCGTGTCTGTAGCTCGAACAGTTCTAAAGATATAGCCTAATAGTTAATTAACGCTTGAGGTCATTAGAGTTAGCATAAAGGGCTAACTTTGTGAAGTCATAGTTCAGTCGATTTTTGACATAGCAATAAGTTTCATTGTCAGCCATGTGCAGAAGTATGGTCTAGAGTCTGGAAATATACTGCAGAGTAAATCTGATATACGGTTCAGGAGAAAAAGAGTATTAAAGGCATTTATTAGCATTAGCTTGTGTTGAATATGGACAGAATTCTGTCAGCTGCCATATTGCCATCTTTTCACATATCAACAAACAAATGCACATGGTCTTATGTGGGGGTGGTATCTGGATGCACAATGACTATGAAGTGTATAGGTTATTGTTCCAGTAAAGAATTTTACACATGGACATTTTTCATACTTATATTGTACAGTAATCAGCCATTTTGTCAAAACATTTTGCAAGTTCTAATTCCTAATTCCTAAATCTCTAATTCCTGAAAAGATTTTAGGGAGGCATGTAGAAGACACCTGTATGCCAAAGGACAAGTCAATTGCATTTACGGTTCATGAGAAGATTTTTGTAGTTTGACAAATTTTCACGGTACAGAAAAAGCCATCATGGTGGACTTTCTGGGTTCTTGAGGCTTTTTTGTTCATCATGAGAAATGAGGCAAGTACAAAAAAAAATCAGCACTGAAGGTTAAACGGGGTGGAAATGGCATCAGTTTGAAATTAACGAATTGAATTGTGTACTGTAGCGCCCCTGGTGGAGGAATTGGTGCAGGGGTCTGTATGGTTGTTACACGTGGACTATTTTAACAGTTTGCAGGTTTATAGCACCTACCGGAGGACCCCTAATAATACTAACGATTACAATAGTGTTTCTCCTACCGGAGAACCCCTTATTATAATAATAGGTAATATAAAATAAGATGACGAGGAATATAACACATACCACAATATTACATATTGTATTGTAATAAAACCCACCTCACCAACAGTAAATGGTGGAAAGACCAACTGGAACAACAGGATAGCATAGCTGCCACCACCTTTGATAAACCCGGTTTGGTCCGGTATAGGAGACTGCTTTTCACCACGCACACCACCAAGCTGAGAACAACAATGGAATAACAAGTCTTTATTGGTACATAACTTATACAATAAATACATTCATAAAAACCTCCTAGGGGATACCAGGGACACTACTTGATACTAGTAAGGTAAGTGACCTGCGTGAAGTTGGCCCCCCACCTAACGCAAACTTCGGCAAAATAGGCTCAATCGTTTGTGCTCCGTTTGTGCTGGTTTGTGCCGTTAAAATTTTCGTTTGTGCTGCAATCATTTTATAGATATTAAAGAATATTTTATAGGTCATTCTGAGGTCACTCAGCCCCCCAACATCCTTTGAAATCAACGAAAATAGTCTTGTTTGTTTGTGCTTCGTTTGTGCCGGTTTGTGCTGTTAAAATTTGTTTGCGCTTCAGCTGTGTTTTTAATATTAGAAATTTAATTATTGGCGATGACGGCAGTCAGCCCGCCAACATGCTCCAAATTCAACCAAAATAGTCTCCTTTGTTTGTGCTTAGTTTGTGCCGTTAAGTTTTGTTTGTGCTGATGCAGCGTTTTATATATTAGACATTTAATTTTAGGTGTCACCAGCCCCACAACCTGCTCCTCAAAAATAGGCTCAATCATGTATGCTCTGTTTGTGCCGCTGAAAGGTTTTTGTGCTGCTGCAGTTTTAGGAACATAGTTACATTCCCACTGGATAGCCCACTGGCTTTACTCTCTTTCCACTATAGCTCTGTCACTATCAGAAAAGCAGTCGCAAAAACAAACCTTTATCGGCACAAAAGGAGCACAAATCATTGAGCCTATTTTGAGGGAATTTGACCTATGAAATATTATTTAATATCTAAAAAATGATAGCAGCACAATCATTTTACGGCACAAACCAGCACGAACGATTAAGCCTATTTTGCCGTAGTTTTGCGCTGGATGGGGGACCATCTTTACACAGGTAAAATACGTTTAATCGCTTCTGCTCCAATTGTGCTGCTGTCATTTTTGAGATATTAGTCTTAAAAAATATTTTATAGATAACTCCGAGGTCACTCAGCCCCCAAATCCTCCAAATTCACCTATGAAAGTCTTGTTTGTTTGTGCTTCGTTTTGTGCCGTTACAAGTTTTGTTTGGGCTGCTTCGGTGTTTTAAATAGACATTTAATTATAGGGTATGGGGTCACCAGCCCCCCAACATGCTCAAAATTCCAAATAGGCTCAATCGTTTGTGCTGGTTTGTGCATTTAAAACTTTCGTTTGTGCTGATGCGGCGTTTTATATACAGGTGCTGGTCATAAAATTAGAATATCATCAAAAAGTTGATTCATTCCAGTAATTCCATTCAAAAAGTGAAACTTGTGTAATGTATACATTCATTCCACACAGACTGATATTTCAAGTGTTTATTTCTTTTAATTTTGATGATTATAACTGACAACTAATGAAAACCCCAAATTCAGTATCTCAGAAAATTAGAATATTGTGAAAAGGTTCAATATTGAAGACACCTGGTGCCACACTCTAATCAGCTAATTAACTCAAAACACCTGAAAAGGCCTTTAAATGGTCTCTCAGTCTAGTTCTGTAGGCAACACAATCATGGGGAAGACTTCTGACTTGACAGCTGTCCAAAAGACGACCATTGACACCTTGCACAAGGAGGGCAAGACACAAAAGGTCATAGCTAAAGAGGCTGGCTGTGCACAGATCTGTGTCCAAGCACATTAATAGAGAGGTGAAGGGAAGGAAAAGATGTGGCAGAAAAAAGTGTACAAGCAATAGGGATAACCGCACCCTGGAGAGGATTGCAAAACAAAACCCATTCAAAAATGTGGGGGAGATTCATAAAGAGTGGACTGCAGCTGGAGTCAGTGCTTCAAGAACCACCACGCGCAGACGTATGCAAGACATGGGTTTCAGCTGTCGCATTCCTTGTGTCAGGCCACTCTTGAACAAGACACAGCATCAGAAGCGTCTCGCCTGGGCTAATGACAAAAAGGACATGACTGCTGCTGAGTTATGTTCTCTGATGAAAGTAAATTTTGCATTTCCTTTGGAAATTAAGGTCCCAGAGTCTGGAGGAAGAGAGGAGAGGCACAGATTCCT
>JACXGI010007345.1:0-31448 GCA_016801175.1 Esox masquinongy
TGTCCAGTAATACCTCCATTGGTATGTCCAGTAATATGTCCATTGGTATGTCCAGTAATATGTCCAGATTCTAATGTGACAGTGATCCTCTGTTGCGTCATTACATTCAGATGAAAGAGGACATTTATCCTGTTTCAATAACTGTGTTCATATCGCATATAGCCAAAGGGTAGATTCTGCCTACTGAGGACTCCGACACACCCCATGTCCATGACCCCTCTCTCCTGGGGAGTCTTTGGGATTCAGACACACCCCATGGCCATGACCCCTCTCTCCTGGAGTGTCCCAGGGAAAGGGGGATATGCAAACACACATTTCCCATTCAAACACCGCGTATGAAATAGGACAAAGCGTCAACATAATGATGTCGTTCTATACTGAAAACACACCGTGTTTATCTCCTAAAGACTACAACAGTTCTACAGAAAGTCCACACTCATCCTCTTCTAATAAAACTGTACTGAAGGCCGAGTTAATTGGTTTATGTTGACCTAATGTCCAGCAGAAGCTCCCTTCTTAATGAGTTTAGTACAACGTACTGTAATTCTACACTGCTAACACGCTGGTTTTATCTGGCAATGAATAGGCACCAGGTTGCCTGTTGGTAAGTGTTGGGCCAGTAACTGAAAGGTTACTCATCCCAGAGCCGACAAGGCAGGAAAATAATCTGTCTATCTGCCCTTAAGCAAGGCAGTTACCCCTCCATGGTCATTTTCAGTAGTGTCTGAACTCCTGGTTCTGACCCAACTCTTTGATGGTGTCTCTGGGGATGTTTAGGAGAAGTAAAAAATAAATTTAATCTCGCACGTACACACTCTGTAAGGTTACACCTTTGGACATTTGTGAAACAGGACAAGTAAAGGCTCTCCATGGTTGACCTTTAAAGCAAAATTTAGTTGGTAGGTTTGGTCTAGATGTGATGAATTGTTCTAAATCTGGTCTTGATGTATTGTTCTACAACTGTTTTAGTATTGTGTATTGATCAGTAGCTAGAACATCCCTGTAAAATAAGTTCTAAATTCTCAATTCAATTAAAATGAGTTTCAGAAAGAATAATTTGACATATTCAGCACAGTGGCGTTTTAATGAGGCAGTTCTGCTGATTAGGTTAATTGAGCGGTCGTAACTCTGTAGTCTCCACACAAAGAGAAGTTCCAGGGCTCTATTTAACAGTGTTCCTCGTAGAGCGAAAACACTTCTGTTGTTCATCCTACTTCTGAAGAGGACTGATTCAGACCTGGAACAGCAGGTGAGAGCTACCAAGCAGGAAACAAAAGACAGAAGTATTCAGGTGTGCCAGAATACATTGTTATTTTGGAGACAGCGTCTGTGTTATTCTGTATTACATCAAGTCTTTCTATAGTGTCCCCTTGTTCCTAAAACATCACCTCTTTATTTAGTGACCCCCTTCATCCTAAAACATCACATCGTTCTGTTGTGACCCCTTCATCTTAAAACATCACGTCATTATTTAGTGATCCCTTCATCCTAAAACATCACGTCGTTTTTTAGTGACCCCTTCATCCTAAAACATCACGTCTTTCTTTAGTGAGCCCCTTCATCCTAAAACATCACATCGTTCTGTAGTGACCCCTTCATCTTAAAACATCACATTGTTCTTTAGTGACCCCTTCATCTTAAAACATCACATCGTTCTTTAGTGACCTCTTCATCCTAAAACATCACATCTTTCTTTAGTGGCCCCTTCATCCTAAAACATCACATTGTTCTTTAGTGACCCCTTCATCCTAAAACATCACATCTTTATTTAGTGGCCCCTTCATCCTAAAACATCACATCTTTCTTTAGTGACCCCTTCATCCTAAAACATCATGGCTGTATGCTTTTGTTTTACGGTGGATTAAATTATCAGTTTAGACTCACAACATGTGACCCAATTGGCGCCTATATACTTTAATAGTGCACTACTTTTGACAAGGGTCCTTCAGACTAGGGTCTAAGGAAGTGCACTATAAAGGTTTTAGGGCACCCTTTGGGATGCCATTTGGTTGTCTATGTTGTCTGAAAGGAAAGTGTTTCTGGTTTACCTTTCCAACTGACCGCACACGTCAAATTCATGAACCATAGCTTCAAGACCTTCTCTCTCCCTCCACTGAACTGAACCTAACTAATGGCACCCTAGTCCCTACAAAGTGCACTATGGACTATAGTTCTGGTCAAAAGTAGGGCATTATGTAAAGACTAGTGTGGGGTGAAGCCTTAGAGCAATTAGTTGCTGATGAACTGAAATTTTAAGTGTTTCTTATTATTTACAGCTAGCTACACATCCTCGTCATACTCCTTCTCACCTATCTTAAATAATATGAATTGTAAAATGAATACTAATATTAATAATTGAAAATTGTTTTTACAGCACACTCCCTTTACTTTCATACATTCTCCTGCTCCCCCTTCCTCCAAACCTCCATACAGTAATCCACTTAATTGAGAAATTAAATAGTCAGTTCTCTTGGAGAGGATCATCGCTCTCCAGCGTGTAGTATTTGTTGTGCTGCTTGGTAATGAATGTGTGTATTTCCCGTGTCTCGCTGGGTGATCTATGTACGTTGAGCTACTTCACCGCAGGAGCCCCCTGCCGCCGACCCTCGGCTCCAATGATTTACCACCTCAGTCACACTCTTATGCCTAATATGTTTTTGAAGGATACTCTTCCTCACCAAAACCAAGAGAAAGAAGCTGATCTTTTCTGACACGGCGATAGATCTAGTTTCCATCTTAGCTGCATTTTAAATCTGAGTAGATCATATTCAGGATGCATTCGTGCATGTGCGGATGTTTTGTTTAGGATCGAGCCCTGCTGAGGAATTTTCATTGATTTGCGGGTAGCATTTCGTAGGATTTTGACTTGTTTAAATTGACATCCACTACTGCTAACATGCGGTAACAGTGTCTGCAGAGAATGTCGGCGTTTCAAATGGCTCCCTATTTTCTTCATATTGCACTATACTTTTGACTAGGGCCCATAGGGTCAAGGGTAAATTACTAGTGCACTATAAAATAGGGTGTTATTTGGAATGCATCCCAGCTGAGTTAATATTGGGAGGTTGTTAAAGACTGATTGTATTCTAACGCAGTAAAGAACATTAGTTTAAATTGCTAATGTCCCCCAGGAACCACTGTACATCTTGGCTCTGACTCACAACTCCAATATCAAAGTAGCATCTTACTGTAGTCACTGACAACATTTGTTCGGACCATTACATTTTAAGAAGTGCCCATTTAAAGACAGCAAATAATCGTCCATCTAGCAATACACAAAAGACTACAAATTGAGATTTATGCCACGTCACTTTAAATGCAGTCCCATCCAGAGATGTGAACACATTTGACATGCAAATTGGAAACACAGCAGTTTTTTTTTCTTCTCTAGCTGCATTTCGTCAGAGAGCTGGTTGTTTATTTTAAACGGAGCACAGCTTGGTTCACAGTGGGTGTTAATGGAACATTTCTATACAGCACCGCCTGAGCAGGAGACAGAACGGAACATCTAGACTTTTTCACCTTCTATTTGGCAGCAACCAATCTAAGAGATAAAGTATTGCAGCGCTGCGACAACACTGAAAGAGGGAATAACCCCCCAAAAAGAAAATATTTAATTAGTTTTCCGCTACCAATCAAGAACCAGGCATGGTGCAAAATGACTAATATGACTCATGACATGATCCATTTCATATAGGGCCTAAGGCTTAGACAGCTGCATTAGATAACAGTCAGGTCAGCAGGAAACGTGCAATATCTTTGATGTACCAATCACATGACAATCACAGGGGAGTTGAACTATGCTAAGGAAACGTCTGGCACTGTCCGTCAGTGGTTGGTTTCTGGAAGTAGTGAATTGGAAAGGAGCTGCATCTGAAAGGAGTGGTTGGACCTGCACATGTGTGGTGTCAGTGCATCGGTGAGACTACAGTAATTCACTATGAAACATAAATCTGCTCCTAGGTAAATGTGTTATTCAATTCAATTTTGTCAGGTACTATGCCCTTGTGAGAGAGAGTGAGGGAGGGGAACACATTTTCAAATGCATATTTTTATTTTACCTTTATTTAAACCGAGAAATCAAGCTGAGAGCTGTGCCTGTTTTACTGTTTAGCGCTGTGTTATAGCGTATAATAACAAAAAGTACACACACATTAAGAAAAGCGGTCACATTGGACGATAGAAACTTATAGAGTAAGTAGGTTACCTTTAAGGTGTTTGCATTATGGGCACCGGAACGACATGCGAGAAAACGTTATATAGTTGGAGGTAGGGTGTAACAGAGAGATACCGTTATGGAGAGAGAAACCTTCGGAGAATAAGAGAGATGGTGAATAATGCTCCCCACTCGTTCTCATTGCAGCCGATTACTTATCTATTGATTGAAGCCAATGTGGTACAGACGGATGCCTTCGGAGTGTGACAAGCGCTTAACAACCCAGGAACCTAATGCTCCTGAACGCCACTGCGGTCTCTTGTTAAATAATGCCCCCTCGCCCCTAAGTCACTGTTACAGTAGTCACTGGTTGCCTCCAAAATGGCACCCTATTCCCTACACAGCACACTTACAGCCCTGGTTAAAAGCCGTGAGCTATGCAGGCAGTAGGGTGTCATTTGGGACACGGGCGGCAAGGCTTCACTCAGCCAGGGGAACGTGGATTCATCCTGATTGGTTGTCTCTAGACCACTGAGATCTATGGCGGCAATTACATGTCGCCTTCTTACTGCGGGCCGGGAAACTGTAATAAATACTCTTAAGAGATGTGTGTGTACACACTATGTGTGTCTAATAAATAACACGAAAGGCTTTCTTAATGTTTTAAAAGCATGACCTCCTTGTGTGTCTGGTTGGTGTTTACTGTACAGGCTGTGTGGATGTGTTTCGATATGTGTGAAGGATATTTAGGTATTTAGTCGATGCTGCTGGTGGTTGGCTGACAGGACAGAGGACAGGGGCACAACACGCTGGTTTATGCTCATCTAGTCCAGATAACACTGGAGAGGAGGATGCCAGACACCTCACACACACACACTCACAAAGAAACACAATCAAAGCCAGATGTAATGTTGCAGGTACATCATATAGTGAAGGAAATTACTTTGCCTTATATCCTTTATTTTTATTGTATTACTATTTCAAATATTTTGGTTTGAAAACTGTATGACTACATAACTCTTGTGTACAGTTTCCTTAAGTATAACTGAATACTTTAAGACTACTTAATTCTTCTACATTATTTATTTGAGTATTGCTTGATAACTTAAGACTAAAATATTCCCCTACTTGTGTTCTTCTATGTGAACAACTGAATAGCGTGTCTACATAATTCTCCATGGTCTGTAAGAGAAAAGCTGAATACCGCCCCTCCCCTTCCTGGCATTGTGTGTGTGTGTGTGTGTGTGTGTGTGTGTGTGTGTGTGTGTGTGTGTATGCGGCATATAGTAATCCGTAGACCTTATGACCTTCTCAGTGGTGCAGTGCTGTATATGGTCTTTATGTGCGATTTTAAGAGCCTGATTCCCCTTGCTGTGCAATCTGGCACGGGCCCATAACTAGCTCGCTACTTGCTAACAAGTAGCCTACGGCAAGCCAACTCAATAAGGTGTGCATTATCAGACCGCTGATACCCGGCAGAGCTGCATAAATATTGGAGATGAGCAGAGAGATTTAACAGGCCCAACATGGGTTAGAGTGCCTTAGCATTTCCAACACATCACCTGGAGGGAAGAATAAACATGCTATTAACACTCCTGAGGTAACGCCTTGTTTTGGTTTCAGGAAAGTGAAAGTTTCGTTGTTCAGAGTTTTGATGATTCCTTCGTGGGCGTTCGCAGAGCTTTTTCTCATTGGTTTGGATGTTGCTTTACCCACAGAACTTTACCTCTCGGCTTTGTGTATTTTTTTTTACTCACTGGCACGATTTAGTGTTGAATTATTCCGTTGTCCAATCTCCAAATTAAACAACTTCCCTTGGCAAATCTGCAGCAACAAAACTGTGCCATGGATTGACGTTTTAATTACATATTTGGCATTTCTTCAGGGGGATCTCGTCATTTACATGCCAGTGTCAGACGTTTATCCAGGTTCTTCAAACGTCTTAGAGTGTATGTCTGTGGTGTGTCTACCCTCATGGTGATGCTTCTGATCAGTAGCACCTGGAAACTCTGGAATCTAGGGAGAGAGTCTTTTCTGTTCAGAATGTTCAATGTGTTCTTTAAGAAAACCCTGGTGCAGCACTTGCATAATTATAAATACATTATTCAGTACTGTCACATTACCTCTCAAAATTCACACATGATATTTTCAGTACACATAATGTGTTCTCGGTACAGTGCGTTTTCTAGGAACAATACAAAACACACACATACACACACACACACACACACACACACAATTTGGTTATTGTGTTATGAGTGTTTCTGGAATATGTCAGGATTAGCTTGGTAACCTTAGCAGCAGAGATATTTTATCAAAGTAGCACTATAAAAGCCTTGACCCCATTATGGGAACATTTTCAAGTCCAGTGAATACACATTGCATAGATGCCTCTCTCCCTAACGATGAGGAACGTTAGGCTGGTGTTTTTCCTCTGTTGTTTGTTCTCGTTAGGGACAGACTGGGATTTCTTCCACACCGGCCTGGCTCATGCCTTAAGACCCCATTATTAGCCAAATTATGACCATTTTGAGAAAAACAAACAAACAGTTTACAAACCCCACCCCCCCCGGGGTGTGAAGGAACAGCCCATCTGGCATTTGCCCAATGTTTGGCCCATCTTTTTCTGGTTCTTGGTGGCCGTTTCATCTGACATTACTGAAATGACTGTCCTCCAGCTACATCTACAAAACCAGCCTTGACATACATACAAAGTTATGATGCTTTTCACAGCGCTCACTGGATTATACACACTTCCTCTAATTTTAGATTTCATTTTCAAACAAGCTCTTTCAGGGATTTGGACATCATAGAGAGTATTCTTTTTAATAAAACAAACATCAAAGGGTGTCATTTTCATAGAGCTGCCCTGAGGAATCCACAATAGGATAAGCACTTAATTCCAACTATGGTTCACACTATTTTAGCTTTGTGTCTCATTTTCTGTGTCTTTCTTTCTTTTATATGTTTCCCCCACATCTGGCCCACTCGAGAGGACTCCTCATGTGTGCTTTAGAGAAGTGGCGACACGCCTCCTAAATGGCACCCTATCGACTTCCCTGTGAATGCCGATCAAAAGGAGTGCACTGTGTAGTGAAGAGGAAGTGATTTGCAACACAGACCGAGAGATGAAGCCCTCCTCTCCAGAACACAGCTTCTGTCACTTAAGGACAGACCTGAGAACAGGCCCTGGGGTGGTTGGTTGCCCGGCAGGTCTCCAGTAGAAGTGCATTCCTGCTGAATTAGGCTATTCACTCTCCCCTTTCTCTCATTTAGCTTAGATTTGCTTTGATGATTTCCTGCAGAAAATCAATGATTTTGTCCCCCCCCCTTAGACTTTTCACAAGAGGTTTTCCCCAGCGGCAATGATTTCAATCAGCCAGTGTGTGAATTCACAGGGCTTTTCAGAATAGAATAGAATCCTCTATAATAGATTGGACAAATAAGTCATTTCTGTGTGGAAGATGGATTTAAATTGATTTGTGCAGCAACGTCTCAAACACAAGATGCACAAACATGTGCAAGCACATGTTTTCCCCCACCGTTTTCTCCTTTATGATTACATAGTTATAGGATGCTGTGAGGATGTGGAAACTAACACAATAAATCAGATGTGATACTGTGGTGAGATATTCTCCCGCCCTGCATCCTGACCTTTCGCTTAACAACATTGACCTTTACCTGCTGCAGCCTGCACTTAGATAATGCTCACAGACAGCCCCCTGGGACCAGACAGGAGAGACAGACCCAACAAGATACTAGAAAAGGATGGAGAGAAACAGACGTATAATGAGAGAGAGAGCGAGGCAAAGAGAAAGATAATGAGTGAAATAGAAGAATAGTGAGAGTGAGAGAGCACAGCCTTACTACAGTAAAAAGGGTAGACACAGGAAAACCTGACTCCCTGTAGAGGAAAGGCTGTGCAACCACTGTACCACAGCAGAACATGAGACAGAGCTGCATTTCCTGATAAATGTCTATATGTAATAGCTGTCTATATATCTTATCTTATTTCTTTCCCTCTCTCACTCTGTGTGTGTATATATATGTACATATATATATATATATATATATATATATATATGTTTATGTGTGTGTATATATGCTAGTTAGTTTTTTCTTGGTTATGTAAGTAATAAGGCTTTGCGGTTGTGGTCAGTGGCCTATATACCACGGCTAAGAGCTGTTCTTACGCATGGTGAATTGCAAAGTGCCTGGATGTGGTTAGCTGTGTTTTTTTGGCAATTTATTCCGGACAACCTCAAGATGTCTTATTTACCACATCAGAGACACATAGTATTCCCCTCAGATCATACAGACCAAAAAATGAAACATCGATAAAGACCTGTATCTGTTGGGCGAAATACTGCTCAATCACAGCAACAACATTTGTTGCCATGAGAAAATGAGAACAAGTGAAGCACAAACAACGAACTATCTGCACATTCTTACAGCACTTTACGTAGTAATGAAGTAAAGTCTGATGTGTCTTATGCTTTTATAATGTGTCTGTGTGTGTTAAGTTTACTTTGAGTTTACTTTCTGATAATTCTTGATATAAAACAAGAAACCAGGCAAGCCTAGTTCAGCCAGGCCCGCAAAAAAATAACACATGATCATTCTTGCCTTCCCAGGATTCGAACCCGTGTCTTTAACCACTACGCCACAGAGCAATACATTTGTTGGGTGTCGGTATAGCCTCTTTGCTAGACACCATTAGGCATTGTGTTAAACTGAGTAGAATTTCTTATTAAGTTTACCTCCACCACAAATAGCATCTATGAACTGTATGGCTCTTGCCACTGGCCGTTTTAACAGCTTATTAGCCATTCGTGACATTGACACAATAACTATCAATATAGGTGATGATAATGATTACTTTTTTGTCACGTGGAAAGACGAGAGAATCGTGTAGCCAGCGAAGTTTTTGTCTATCCTGAACAAATCCTAATACATAATTCGAAAATCCATCAGAAATAGTCGCACTATAACAGTAAACAGTTTTATTTTGGGGTCCCTATAACATAGCTACTGAAAGTTGTAGCCACTTCTAAAAAGTGGCTACAACTAAAGGAACTTAGAAGGATTAAAGGAACCCGTTTAAAGGAACTTAGAAGGATCCTGGCTCTAACGATTGCAGACTAATTAAAAAATCTGACATAACTTGTCCAGGGTCCAACGCTAACTTTTTTTTCACAAAAAAATCTTCTGGCCAGGACTGATTTTTACTGGTCGGAACTGAATAAAAAAAACAAAAAACAATACAATTTTATTGTACAGAAGTATTGTATGTATACATCAAATCATCAGAATATCAATCTATACCACAGTTTTGCATGTGATGTGAGCTTATACATGCAATTGCTGTTTACACATATATATATATAATGCAACATACATGATTACTTTTTAATAAATAGTTATCAAATATTACTACAAATATTACCATATTTTCATGAAGAAACTTGCGTTTGATGTGACACAAAGCTAGTTTGTTGACTGGCGTCTTTGTGTGTCACTGCTAGTAAGCACTTAGGCAAACGTAGTCAACTTGACACTTACTGTCGACAACCCATGTCCGCATGGTTTCTCTGTCTGTATTCACAGACTATGTCATGGACGTAGTCCGTGAATGGTTTCTCCCTCTTCACAACATGGTAGACGGTCGTAATTAGTTTTTCAATTTAGCTACGCGCCACCTCATTCATTCGGAGCAGGCAGATATCCATTGGTGCAGCCGCAGGGTTGTCAGGAGCCCGTTTGGCCCGGTAACATGGTACAGACACATTTTACTGTGAGAATAAGCGACAATTGAAGTGGGAGGAGACAAAGATGACAAGCAAACGTTTTAATAAGATGCTATGAATTTAAATGGGGAATTTGAGCACTGGTGACTGTCTTTGTCTACTGGCCTGACGTTAGGTCTTACTGGCCCCGGGCCAGCAGGCTGTTGTCAATGTTGAACCCTTCTTGTCTCTTCCTGCCCTTATCGAACGAGACTGGAACATTATTAGATACTCCACATGAGCGTGTTTAGGGTGGTGAGTATAGTAAAATACAATGCTAGTTGTACAGCTAAAATCTAACAAATGGCCCCTTTAAATTGAGACAGTAAGAGAGAGAGAGAAAATGGTAGAGTGCTAACCTGACATAGCAGTTAGATTAATGTGTTTTGTGTAAGAGTAGTGTTTTGTTTAAAGTAATTTCTCCCAATACAGCGCCCCCCTTTAAAATCAATATCCATCTAAACCCTGAGAATAAAAAGCAGCTTAAGCCCTTCGATTGATGAAAACACTATTGATCTCTGATATCACACTGTGACAAACAGCCTCTATTATCCCAAATGAGCCTCTTAGGTCTGCAGTTTTGACACAGTGGTCTGAATAGTTCCTGTGTGCGTGCGTGTGTGTGCGTGCGTGCGTGTGTGTGTGTGTGTGTGTGTGTGTGTATATGTGTGTTCAAGGCTTTGAAAAGAAGTAATTTGTCAGATAAATGATGTCATGTCAGAGAGTGTTTAATCCAGAGTCTGCTCAGCCTGTCGTCTCTTAATCCCATATTACTATTTAAATTAGAAATGTGGAAACCAGGACAATTCATCTCACATTGTGACCAACAGTGTCTTCTGATGTTTATGTAAAGCTTCACAAGGGTCATCATGGAGAGAAAGAAGGAAAGAGATGGAGGGAGGGAGAGTCCCTATTTCCTTCTGTAGTGCGCTTACTTTTGACCGGAGATCAGCTGGAACCCAGTGGGTCAAAAGCAGGGTACTATTTAAGGAAGAGCGTTCTATTCGGGATGTCACACTCCCTACTGAGACGTGAGAAAGGTTTATGCATTGTTAGCGGCTAACGTAACCGCCACACTTTGTTCATGAATAAGAAATAGGCACCGGGGCTATGTAATCACATTCTTTAGGGGATCAGAGGATAGGTCCTGACATCCACGGCATTTACATTACAATATTAGAATATGTGAAAACTGCAAAAAGATTACAGTGTTTCTCTCCCGGTGAACAATGTTTGATTGGTTTCTGTCTAACTCCAGGATGTTCTAACAGCTTTTGGCAAGGTGTTAATTAGTTATATGTAGGGGTGTTTGTGTGTTTGTGTGTGTGGGTGTGTGTGAGTGTGTGTGTGTGTGAGAGAGAGAGAGAGAGAGAGAGAGAGAGAGAGAGAGAGAGACTTTGTGTTGTTTAGTAAGTGATTTTGAGTAATAAGGCTCAAAACACTGGATAGGATGTTCTCTTTAGTGTCTCAAATGTCACCCTATTCCCTAAATAGTGCTGTACTTTAAGTACATCAACATAATGCCACTACTGTAGAATGCAGCATTGGTTCATTCGAGCCCTTCTCTGCTTCAATGGTATTAATCAGCTTGACTTCAGGCTGCTAACACCTGGATATAACCCAAGCCATACTGAACTTAGAAACATGACATATGTAGTCATGTAGGAGAGTAAGTACACCCCCTTAAAAATGGTATTTATTGTACATATTTGGAAACATGGATATTTGAGCTAAATTCCAATGACATTCTTTGTTAAAGGTAACCATATACAAAGCACACCAAAAATACAGTTTGAAACCTTTTATGTTATAAATAACCACAAATGAAATTTGCTTATACAGAAAAAGTTAGTACACCCTTACTTTTACCATCACATAAAATGGCTGAAATTGGAATCTGGTGCACCAAAACATGGAAATATTTGGAAATATTTCAGGAGTAACATGGGAGGGTCCAGCCTTCCATAAAGATTAAAAACATGGTCTGGTATTAACCATATCGGTGTGTGGTAACACATCATGCCAAGATCCACAGACCCTGGAATCTAGGGAGATCAAAGACCCTCAGAAGAAAGAATATTGAATCTGGGAGGGGTTACAAAGCCTTTTCCAAGCAATGTTAGGTATATCATTCCACTGTCTGAGGGATAATCTACAAATTGAAAATGTCAGACCTCTTGCAATCTACATTGCTTTATTAAAATAAAAAACAACAACAACAAATTATTTCTTATCCTGTATCTGTACTAGGTTGTGGGATTGAATGTTTAAGCAGGCTCCTACAGCAGCATTTCATAGCTAGTTATAGAATTGCTGCAAATGTTTGGGGGGAACTATATAAACTATTTCCATACTTTCTGGAAGCAAAGTTAATTTTATAAGGCAGATGGTATCCACCCAAAATATCTGGGTGTCTGGATTTTATCTCAACACTACAAGGCAGCCTTAGGGAAGTGACTGGCCAAACACCTCAGTTAAGGTAACCACTGACTTTAGCTTGCAGTCCCATTGCCTTAGATGAAGAGAGTGATTATATAAATGATGTTACCTCATTTGTATAATATTTATGTCAGCTCAGACAATGCTATTAGTAGGATCATATCTGACAATTGTATTACGACACACTTGCATAAACTAAGAGGTATTGTAAGTATTAATCTTGTTTCCATACAGTTGAGTCACACAACTAGCTTAAGAAATATAAACTCCTCTAGCAATCCTGTGTGTGTAGAAAATCCACATACATTCAAAACCTGCAATGGTCGTGAGTTTTACACCTAAATGTAGGGAGTTTACGGTCAAAGATGGATTTTATACGGATTTTAGTATCTCAGTTTAATCAAGAATTATTTTATCTGAAACTTGGTTATCTAAGGATATGAATGTATATGCACTTGATATGTACAATGTATTTAGAGCAGATTGGGAAATGTTTGGGAAAAGCTGGAGGCGTGGCCATTTTAAAAATAAATCCTTTTTGACATCTCTCTTCTTCAGTCTGTATGTTTTCATAAGGAATTTGAATTGCTAAACTTAAGTATTCAATTAGGAAACAATTGTAATATTTCAGTTGTATATTGGCCACCATCTGCCAAGGAAGTTATCCTTAATCATCAAATGAAGTGATTATTATTGGTGATTTTAACCAAGACTGGGGGTCCCAGGAAGCAGATATTATTTAGGAGATCTGTGTTGGCTTAAACATAACCCAGCTAATCACCCCGAGAACTTGGGCAAATTTAAAGGAGCCCTTGAAGTCTGCATTGATTAATTATAAATTGACAAATGTTCCAGAAAAATATATGGCAAGCAGTGTATTTCCGCTAGATATCAACGACCATGGTCTGGTTGTATGCATTAGAAATGTCAGACTTCTGAAGGCTAAACCACATTTTATCACTAAAAGAATCATTAGAAATCCATGTGAGCGAGATTTTTTACACTGCTTATATGCTACGGCTCCCTCTCTTGAACAAGCTGTTGCACACCTGGAGTCTGGAGTTTTATCGCTTGTGCAAATTATCATACTCATCACAGTCTGTTACATGCTTCAGTTGGCTGGGAGTCGCTGGCATCTCGAAGGACAAAACTTTGGTTGTTGTTTTTATATAAGGCAGTCATGCAAAAACATCCTTACTATCTAACGAAATACCTGATTTAATCGGTCCTCCACATGTAGCTCTGTCATTTCATTCCTGGCCATCAACGTTGTTCATTGGAAGAACAACAGTTTCCAAATATGCTCTCAAGACTGGATAGTGCTATAGATTCCGCGGGCCTATTCAGAACTGGGTAACACTGCTTTCGAGTATTTTGCCCTACACTCATGGAATGCCGTTCAGAGTGATCATTAGTTAAATGTTTCACTGCCTATTAGACATTTTACATTTCTTATGAATTATCTTTTTATAGTCAATTGAGAACCTGTTTTTCTTAATGCATTTTATTTCCATTTTGTATGTGTTTTTATTTTTGTTATATACAGTGCTCAGCTGCAGAAGAGACCTTGGTCTCAGCTGATAAAAATAAAGGTAAATAAATAAATTTATAAGATGGGTTGTCCCACCAAATTTGGTCCTAGAGTGGACTGAAAGATGCCCAAAGGATGAACCCCATGGTAACATAGTATCTACAGGCCTCTCTTGTCACAATCAACATTGAAATGCACAAGCCAACTATCAGAAAGAGACTGCAATAACTTGGGACTTCAGGAAGAAGCATCTTAAAAAAGCTCCTTAAAAAAGAATATTAAGACAGGACATATTTTTGCCAGACAACACCTGGGTAAAGAACAATGTTCACTCGAGTAAAAGGTGTAGTTGTTTGGCCGCAATGCCAGACGCCATGTTAGGCGAAAATGAAACACATCCTTTGAACAGAAGAACCTCATGCTAACTGTAAAGCATGGGAGCATTGATCTCAATCCTAACAAAATGCTGTGGTGGGACTTGAAGTGGGCCGTGCATGCATGAAAGCCCTCGAACCTGACACAGTTAAAGCAGTACTGTAAAGAAGGGTGGGCAAAAAATTCTTTCCAGTTGATGTAAGAGACTGGTAAGGCCTTTTCACACTGCATTGTTCTATGCCCAGGGCTATCTGTATTGTTCTATTCCCTGTGTTAACTTTGCCTGTGTTCACACAACAGTTTGTTAACCCTAGGCTAAGGTTTAACCCTAGGCTAAAGATTCACACTTGTATTCCTAAGCCCTGGACTAATGGACAAATACAACACAAGACTATTATACATTCTATCTATGACAAGCTACAAATGTTACGTTCTCTCTGGAATGTGAATATTGTTACAAGTACATCAGTGACACACAATGTTACGCTAGCATGATTCAATTAACGACTTCATGATCAAGATGCCCGCCCTGTCGGTATTTGCTTTGACAACTTTGTTAAAACTATGCAATGAATGAGAAAAACGGCAACGTGAAAATATCAACACGAGGCAGTGATTGTGACTAGTCAACCTTTATTCTTTCAACATATTTGCTAGATTTACATCCAAAGCAAGCTGCAATAACTACTTTGCTGAGATTTAGCTGGTATAGTGAAACGACAAATGTTTGCAGATTGAAAGGACAGAAACAGAAATATTAAGTGAAAGGGCAGGTTATGTGATTGGACAATAAACGTTCAAGGGGTTTGATCTTGACCCTGTTTCACACTGGTTATTTTGACACTGTGTTTCTGGGACTAGCCCTGAAAAGTCGATGCTAAACCTGCTCCAGAGCAGGGCCAGCTAGCCCTTGGCTAAGGGAGGTGCTAGCAACTTCAAAATATGCAGTTGTGAACACTTGCTTAGCCCTGGGCTAAAACTGTCCTTAGCCCAGGATTTAGGAGGCTCTTAGGCCTGGGCTAAGGTGAAGTGTGAACGCGCCTATAGACAGTCACATGAAATGGCTACATGTTGTAAATTCAAACAAAGGGGGCAACACTAGCTATTGAAGCAAGGACGTACACATTTTGTTCTGCACTATGAAGTTGCGTTTCAGTTTATTTTAATTGCATCAAGTTTATTTTATTTTTTTTCAATGTGGTTACTTTTACCAATGAATGTGGTTGGTATGTAGCTCAAATATCTGTGTCCACATATGTACAAAAAATATGTATTTCCAGGGGGTGTACTTAGTTTTTTACGTGACGGTAGATCCAGAGCTGTAATTCCACTGAATTAAACTCTTCTGCAGTCCTTAAACTGCCATATAACTGTCCATATTAGTCTTTTTACATGACCCAATCAGTCTTTAAACTGCATCCTATCAGTCTGTTAAAGTGTAATCTATCAGTCTTTAAACTGGTCCTTATCAGTCTTTTTACTTGACTCAATCAGTCTTTAAACTGGTCCCTATCAGTCTTTTAACTTGACTCTATCAGTCTTTAAACTGAATCCTATCAGTCTTTTAACTTGACCCTATCAGTCTTTAAACTGGTCCCTATCAGTCTTTTAACTTGACCCTAGCAGTCTTTAAAATGGAACCTACTGAATGCCTTTTTAAACTGGAATCTGAATGTCTTTTAACTGGAACATTTAATCATAATCTTTGATCTATCAGTTTGTCTCTTTACCTATCTCATTCCCCCTTTCTCTCTAGCCACCCAATCTTGCTCTCTATATATGTCACTGTCTCTCTGTCTCCCCCTTTCTGTCTCTGCAGCATCTGTATTCCCTGTGTAATCTCCTGTCCTGTGAGAGATTCTGCAGCCTGTGGCTCTTCTAAAGCAGCTTTATTAATGTTCTGTCCTTACTACTAACCGCTACTCCAGCAGTAACAAATGACCTGGTTCATCCTACACAGCATATTAGTGTGAAGCTGGGAAGGACCTGGGAGGAGTCCAGATCTGAGAAGGGAGGTGTGAGGAGTTGGGCTGAGAGAGGAAGTGGGAGCATTTGGGGTCTGATAAGAAAGTTGGGAGGAGTCAGGGGATTCGAGTTTTGCTGGGGGGAAGAGTTTGATTCATCCTCGTCATCCAGCGAGAGCTGCTCCCATTTCAGCCAGTATGAGAAATGTCTGTTGATTTACTGTGATCAAGTACTGTGATAATTTACTGTACTGTCATAATGTATTGTGATGGCAGCAACTACCAACCTGGAACATGTGATGCCTCTCAGCGAATGATCACTCTGTAGACATGATCGGTAATATTCCTCTCCCTCACTGCTTATTCCGTGTTTGGGTTCATCAAATTCAAACAAGATTCTATACATCGTTAAAGGGATTTAATTTCTAATTCGACATATCTCCCAATCAGATCTGGAATATAAATAAACAGAACGGTTTTGATTTGCATGACTTATGTTTGATCATTTTTCACCGTAATCCCTTTACATAATCCCTTACATTGTTATGAATTATCTATCTCTGCCTAGCAGGCTGGCAACATATATTGGCAAAATTAAATCTTCATAAAGATGACATACATTTATTTGCAATATGTGGTATTTATGATAATAGACAGTGATGAACGTAGTCAGTATAGACTGATGTTTAGGCCCTGGTCAGTATAGGCTGATGTGTAGAACCTGGTCAGTATAGACTGATGTGTAGAACCTGGTCAGTATAGACTGATGTGTAGAACCTGGTCAGTATAGACTGGGAGTTTTTTGGGTGAACTGACATGAATCTCATGTAGTGGAGCCTTTTCTGACAGCCTGTCCACAATGCATGGCCTTAGTGTTGTCTGATGTGATAAGACTAACCAAAACCAGGGTATAGTGTGTGGGTTGGAGCACCCATCCTTGTGGCACTCCAGTGCTGAGGGATAAAGTGTCTGAAATGTGCATACCCATCATTACGTGTCGCCTCCTGTTTGTTATGAAGTCAGTGATCCACCGAACGATGTATCTAATCCACACTGCAATTCCCTGAAGCATTCAGCATCGCCCTGCCCCTCTGATGGCATTACTTACTGCTGAACGTCTGCTGAGTAGCTGACGAATGCCTGCTGAATGCCAATCATTGTGCCACATACTTCCATCCATCCCCATTGGAGTAGTGATCATACAGTGTTTTCTGGCTGTCTGTGCCGGTGAACTTGCGCGCGCGCACACACACACACACACACACACACTGCAATCCCTACACATATCCAGAGACAGATGAGCCACAGCAGTATGTGTAATAGTTGCGGGGCAGTATCAACCCGGCCCAGTCACACAGCATCAACTGAGCCATACGTTACCTGACTAAGAGGAACAGTGAACTGGACCACTCTAAAACACCTGCTGTCGCCCTACCAAACGCCACCATGTTCCCTTCATAGGGCGCTAGTGTTGACTCTATGGGTCCTGGTCTAAAGTAGTGCACCACAAAGGGAATGTGGTGCAATTCAGGACACAGTGCTGTCGGGGGACTGGGAGACGTGGGGGTGCAGATGAGAGACAAAACAGGCCGTCTATTCCACTGCTACAGAGAGGGAGGGACAGACAGAGAGAGAGAAAGAGAGAGAGATGGGGAGCCAGAGAGAGGGAGAGACAGGGGGGGAGAGACAGGGGTCCAGCTGCCGGTGGCCATCAGAACCCTGATCCTTCACAACTAAAGAAAAAAGCTCCAGTCACAATGGTTCCCATTTATAACACTGCAGATACAAGACAGAGAGAGACAGGACAGAGAGACAGGACAGAGCGAGACAGGTGAAAGAGCCAGGATAAACAGACAGGACAGAGCGAGACAGGTGAAAGAGCCAGGATAAAGAGACAGGACAGAGTGAGACAGGAGAAAGAGCCAGGATGAAGAGACAGGACAGAGCGAGACAGGAGAAAGAGCCAGGATAAAGAGACAGGACAGAGTGAGACAAGAGAAAGAGCCAGGATGAAGAGACAGGACAGAGCGAGACAGGAGAAAGAGCCAGGATGAAGAGACAGGACAGACGGGACATACAGGACAGAAAGATGCCTGTGTGTGTTCCTCCTTGCAGTCCAGATGCTTGCTGGGAAACCAAGTAACATTAACGTAACAGACCACTGGTTAATGACACAATAACATTGAGACTCCCCTACCGACTCTATTGTCTTTTCCTTTCATTCTCGACTTCAGGTTTCTAACACCCACAGCAATTCAGCCCTTGAAACAACCTTGTCTTGGTCTTCTGTCCTACGGTCAATACATGTATTGATCCAATGTATTTTAACATTGGAGCTTGTTCAATCCGGCTGCAATGCACATAGTTTTAAGAAAAATCTGAAATTATTTTCTGTTCGCTGTATTCATTTATTGACATTAGACCACTGGAGAGCTTTGCGAAAGCTGGATTCATGTAGCTTACTGCTAAAATATTCACTGTGTGGGTTTAGGGTTCTGTTTTATAGATAGAGAGAGACGTAGAGACAGACACAGAAAGAGAGAGCAATAATAGGTAAAAACCAGTTGAAAAAATAAGATAAAAAATAAAACGATTAAAATCCACACTTGTAAAGGCTTTTGCGGTCTTAAATATTCTGCTGACTCAATAGTGTATTAAAACATTCAGCAATGTTACTGCCTCCACACTGAATATTTGCTACTCAGTTATAATTGTCTAGAAGATTATAACCTCAGTTCATTTCAAACAGATGTGGTTTTAATTACAAATCTAAAGTAGAAACAGTTTCTTGTACGCTATCTCCACCAACAATGGAGGAAAAAATACAGTGATGTCACCTAAAAAAACGAAGCAATTATCCCGTTTAAAGTAAATGGCCTGTACCTCCTCTTGTAACAGCAGAGTAGTGTGACAGTAACTAAATGATTGCATGGTCTATTCCTTGAGCCAACAAGGTAAACAAATGCTTGAGCAAGGAACCTAATGCTGTGTCTTGACTCCAGAATTGTTTTCCTGGGATAAGGGATGAATGCTATATCTTGACTCCAGAATTGTTTTCCTGGGATAAGGGATGAATGCTATGTCTTGACTCCAGAATGGTTTTCCTGGGATAAGGGATGAATGCTATGTCTTGACTCCAGAATGGTTTTCCTGGTATAAGGGATGAATGCTATGTCTTGACTCCAAAATCGTTTTCCTGGACTAAATGCTTTGTCTTGACTCCATAGTTGTTTCCCTCGTGCTTTTTTTCTTGGCTACAGAGAGGTTGTCCTGTGAAAAATGCTGTATCTTGACTCCACAATGTTTCTTTTTCTTTTTCCCTTTATGGCTTTATTAGGATGAACAGTGTCTTGACCCCAGAATGGTTTCCACCATGACTCCTGAATGGTTTTACTGGGATAAACACCTGTCTTGATTCCAGAATCATATTTCCTAACTTTCAGGCTCAGTATGGGATTTCTCATCTGCCTCTCTCTTTAAGAATTGGGTTGCGACCCTGCCTGACATTTCAAAAGAGCTAGCTGGCGCCGTATCCCTGAGTTCCACTCAATTAGTGAGAGCGAGAATATCAACACCGTTCAGAAGAAGCAGACGAGCAAGCAAGGCCCTGTTATTGCTACAGTCTTATTGACTCAATTTCCATAGGAGTCTGTCTCTCTCTCTCTTTCTCTCTTCTCATCTCCCTCTCTTTCTCCATTGTTTTCTCAATGACTCTTAACTCTCTCCTTCTTACCGTATTTCCTTCTTTCTTACTTTCTCTCCAACAAGAACGTGCGCAGAGTCTGTCACTCACATGCCATGTCCTAATTCATGTGGCCGGGTTCTCTCTGAAACAAGCTGATGCAGTGGTGACATTTTTTTAGGGTGTTATTAGTGTGGTTAATGTGGTCACCACGTCCGACTATTCCTCCAGCTGTTAGAGAGGGTAGAGAGACAGACAGACATCCCTGTTTGTTAGCTAGTTCACCCTGGCAACTCTCCCTTTGTGTTCTATCTGCTAGCTAGACTGTAGAACACTATTCTGACGGCTACACACACACACACACACACACACACAGACACACACACACACTCACACACAAACACACACACTAATAGACTCTGTCCTGAGCTCTCTCATGTATAGTAGCTCAGTTTTTGAATTATTTATTTGTTTTCATCTTTATCAGCCTGTATTTCTGCTAGCTTAGCAACAGGATTGCCTTGTCTTGTTAACTAGTTAGTCGTTACTTTGGTACTCATTACCTTGGTAACTCACTGCTGTCACGACCTCGGTAGGTCGGTAGAGACCCTCGGTAGAGAGTCTATAAGACTGGGTTCAGTGCATTTACTCTCCCGCAATAATCCGGTGAATACAGAGTTTGGGCCATCTGGACCCACATCATTTCTTGCATCTCCATGTCTGGCAGATTTCGGCCACAACACCTTGGTAACTCACTCTCTTTGTACTTAAGGCCAGTCTGTGGTTTACAATGATTTTCTCATGCAACAGGCTACTTTCATTGCCAGGCACCTAATGTTTTAACATTGTTGTTGTACGCTATTGTGCTAGTTAGGAGGGAAAGCTTTTCAGTTCTACCTGCCTGTACTGATAGAGAGAGAAATATTGAGATGTTATTGTATAATTTATTTCCACTTGCTTTGGCAATGTGAGCAAATATTTCCCATTCCAATAAAGCCCTTAAAATTGAAATTGAATTAAGAAAAATAGGGAGAAAACAATGTTTCCCATTCCAACAAAGCTCCTTTTAATTGAAATGAAATTGAGAATGAAAGTGAGAGAAAGAAGAGAGAAAGAGCTGCACAGCTTGTGTAGCTCTTTGACGGCTTCTGGATGGGAGGAGACAGAATAAGAGTGTATGTGTTTTAATCAAACCCAATTGGCTTTATTGTATTTTTTGGATTAGGTAAAACTTAGGTCACTATGTAGGGAGTAGGGTGCCATTGGTGAACCCCATGGGGCTCGGTTCAAATGTCCCACACTATAACGAGAATGAGGTGTTAGTGGGGAGGAAGATAAAGCAAGGAAATCTCACAGCTTAATCATACAGACCACAACAGGCCACCTGGGACACCTGGTGCTGAGGAGATTTTTCTACACAGAGTGTTTGGGGTGAGTACATGGTTAATGCATGTGGGGTGAACAAGGCCGTGACCCTATTAACCGTAAGTACACAGCAATGGAAATGGAAGAGGACCAGTTTGAAGACGAATGTTATCTCCTTCTGTGTTTCTCAGTGAGCCACACTTCAACTAGGCCATGTGTTCTTCTACGGCACACGGTCGGACACATTCTGTTCTTTCTTTCAAACGCGTCGTAGTCAAGGACCAGATAGTGGGTGTCCCTTCAAACCATTTGTATGCTCAAGGACCTCATTGTGTTCTGTTGGTGCGTGTGCTGCCTTGTGTTGCTCAAACCCATCGTCCTCTCGGACGACAATGTGTTCTATATGAGTGAAGGCGATCTGGGCTCTCAGGGGAATAGTGATCAGGTGAAGAGGAAGTCAATTTGGCTGGCTGGGTGTGTGTGTGTGAATGAATGTGTGTGTGTGTTATAGGGCGGGTGTGAAACCCCCTGCTGGCCGAATGCGTGGTATGGCATGGCGTGGCAAAGAGTGGCACGGGGGTGCCAGTGTGTGTGACAGAGCGGAGCCGGTGGGATAACTAAAAAGGGAGTTTTTCTCACAGAAACAAAACAGTCCAAATTGAGTTCCTTTTCATCAAACAGAAGGCAGTTTGAGTTTTAGCAAATTTGAGCTTAATTTGATGCATTGGAAAAATTAAACAAGTAGTTCACTTTTTAAACAGGAATGTGAAATAATAAAATTCTGGAGTATAAATGTCAGTACCACTACAGGGAGAATAATGTAGAATAACTAAGCAATCCTCCCACATACTATTCCTGTATATCATAATCCTTGACTGCATAATATTTAGTCCCTAACACATGTATATACTACAAATGTGTTTATTGTTTAAAATCATACAACTAACTGAACATACATTACTCAAAACAACATAATCCCTCAAATGAAGAATCAAATATATGTTCTTAAGTGATATGGATTGATTGTTTTGTAGATGTAAGATAAATGCACACTTTAGTTGATATCAGTAAACTGCGGACCACAGTCAAAAGTGAGATCTGACCAAAACCTGTGTCCAGCTCAGACTAATTAAGGAAGACAAGCTTTAGCCATCTTTAGCAGTGCAAGAGAAAGGTAGGGAAAAACTGAAAAAGGCTACAGGAAGCAAGAAATGCCAGGGAAAGGAAGGAGCGAGAGAAAAAGAGAAAGACAAGAATATGCAGCCAGTCCCTAACATAACTGTCAGTAATTCGATATAAACACTTTTGGAAGTCTTTTTCCTCCCAATAGGTATGTTTGTTTGTTTACAGAAATTCCCCTGCTGGGCCAGTTAGCCAGTGTATCTTACATGAATTCTCCATCATTCAAGTGACAGGAGGTTGTGGCTGAAAATAATACTATACACATATATATATATATATATATATATATATATATATATATATATGTATGTGTGTGTGTGTGTGTGTGTGTGTGTGTGTGTGTGTGTGTGTATATATTTTTCATTTCAGTGCCATCTTAAAATATATATTTCTGTTAATACTGAGAAAGGCCTGTCACAGAGGGACAGGTCAGGGCACAGGCGTTAATAGTGAGGTAAGGCCTGTCACAGAGGGACAGGTCAGGGCACAGGCGTTAATAGTGAGGTAAGGCCTGTCACAGAGGGACAGGTCAGGGGACAGGCGTTAATAGTGAGGTGAGGCCTGTCACAGAGGGATAGGTCAGGGGACAGGCGTTAATAGTGAGGTGAGGCCTGTCACAGAGGGACAGGTCAGGGCACAGGCGTTAATAGTGAGGTAAGGCCTGTCACAGAGGGACAGGTCAGGGGACAGGCGTTAATAGTGAGGTAAGGCCTGTCACAGTGGGATAGGTCTGGGGTGAGGCATTATGGTGAGGTAGGCCTGCCACAGAGGGATAGGTCAGGGGAGAGGAGTTAATGGTGAGATAGACCTGTCTGAGAGGGATAGGTCAGGAGAGAGGTAACAAAGGAGGATAGAGAAAAATAAACCCATGTATCCCGCTTGCGTTCCTGCTGCCTAGCGCTGTGCTGCCTTGTTATCACAGTGAGCCTGACTTCTGGCCCAATTTGTGGTGAGGTGTTATTAACATCCGTGCTGTAGCGGCTGGTGAGGCTCCTAGCTTCGCTGTCCTGCCTCGGCTGCTGTCAGAGCATCATCATGCTCAATAACGCTGAATGAGTAACGCAGTTCTGGCTCCCTGCCTGCCTGTCTATCTTCCTGCCTCTGTCTGCCTCTGTCTGCCTCTGTCTGTCTCTGTCTGCCTCTGTCTGCCCCTGTCTGTCTCTGCCCCTGTCTGCCTCTGTCTGGCTCTGTCAGTCTCTGTCTGCCCCTGTCTGCCTCTGTCTGTCTCTGTCTGCCTCTGACTGCCACTATATAATCCTGTCTGTCTCTCTCTGCCTCTGTCTGCTGGGGAACAGAATGACTTCATCTCTCTGGCTGAGTCTAGCGTCATCACCATATATCTTTATCTTTCATTATTTATTTCTGTATCTCTCTCTCTTTCTCCCTCTCTTTCTCTCTCTCCCTCTCAAGTCAGTTCGAATTTAAAGGCTTTGTTGGCATGTGAAACATTTCTTTACTTTGCCAAAGAAAATGGAAAATAAGCAAGGTATAATAAATAAGAGATGTGAAAAGGTATTTTAAAAGGTTAAAGGCCTTTCACATTTCATCATATCTGCTATGTACAGTGATTTAACAATGTGGAAAAAGTATGAATGACAAGGAATATTGGTCATGTTTACTGGTTGCCCTTTCCTCATGGCAATGGGTCTCAATTTTTGCTGCTGTGATATCTCATGGCAATCTGTCATGTTCCCTGTGTCTGTACATTGTCAAGGTGTTTCTTTATTTCGGGTCAGTCACATTGGTCAGGTATTCTGCCTCTGTGTACTCTCCGTTTAGGGCAAGGTAACATTCCAACTTACTGTATTTTTCAGTTGACTACAAATGAAACGCTGCATTTGCCTCACAATATTTCACTGCAGAGGCTGTTTTCTTGTGTTCTGTGTGTTTATCCAACATATACTTCAAATTATAGGTGGCTTAATGGTAAAGGAAGTAAAATAATAACCTTTTGCTGCACATGTGCGTACAGTTTTTTGCAGCGATTCTGTGGGTGTTATCAAGGTATTACACTTCTACTATAAATAGGATCCCAGGCTTATAGTTGATAAGGGCAATGCTGAATGCTTGATATCCCAGGCTTATTTGAGCTCTGCCATTGGTTAAGGTTATCCTTCCCTTTACCATGGTATCCATGCAACCTGAAGCTCTTTTGGCTCTAACTTTAAATATCTAATCTTTAACAACCAATTATTATGTATTATCCATTGTCCCAGCCGCTGGAAATACTTTGATAGTAATTTGATAAGAACATAATCTTTATGTTCTTTGCTTCACATAATGTGGTATAATATAGCACATTCTTCAGAAGCAGTCAGAAGTCGGTTAAAGAGATTTAACGCACTGACAGACATCTACAGCTTTTCTTAGAAGTCTGAACTCTAAATGTTCGCAGAATGTCAGAACCTTTCTCCCAGAAACTGCATGAATGTGCTTTATTGTGCTAATTACTAATACTTTTATATTCTGTCAAGTCAGAAGGCAAATGCGTCAATTTAGTGCCTCATACAGCTCTATAAGACTATGTCTAGGTGCAAAATAACACCATAGTCTCTATATAGTACACTACTTTTGACCTGTATCCATGGTGCTCTGGTCAAAAGGAAGTGCACTAAACAAGGAATACACGCTATATGGGCAACAGATTTTTGCTGTTAACGTCACTGCTAGCTGAGTAGCTGAATGCCAGGTCCTCCTTGGTCACTTTTAGAACTGAAGGGCTAGCCAACAGAGCTAATCTCCTCTGAATGATGAACATTAGAATGGAAGGGCTGCATTCAATCAAACCCATTAGCTCTATTCACTGTGTCTGGTTTTCCAATGGTCAAATTAACTCACTAACCGGTCTTGGTACTGAATAAAAACCTACAACTACTATCCAACTGGTCTTGGTACTGTATAAAATCTAAAATGAATACCAGACTGGTCTGGACTGTATAAAAAAAAATATTTAATTTCATTCCAACAGCACCCATCTGTGAGTTGATTAGCCCTGCAATGTAGTGAACGTATAAAGCAACTTAATCGTTCTGTCAAGGAGGAATGCTGCACACTCACACAGACACACACACACACACAATAACACACACATTTGATTGTTATGGTTCTGCATGAAAATGTGTTGTTTAGGAATCATTTGTTGTATTTGGAGCGAATTGCCAACCGATTCATTAAATTCAGATGCGGACTCATCAGGGCGTGTGCTCCCCAAATGGTGCCGTGTTCTCCATCGAGTGCACCACTTTTGGCCTGGACCCATATGGGACCGAACAGGGAATAAGGAGGAATTTGGGCGAGGAAAGTGATTCACTTTCAAAACCCTACCGGGGGGTATCATGGCCTGGGTCCACAGGATAACCATCCTTGGGTAACATCTTGTACTTGAGTCATTCTCTATACTCAACTCCAGCTTGCCGAAGAAAGACCTGGGTGCACCGGGGGTTACAGTATGTCGCCCGTCCGTTTGCTGGGTCAACCTCCCAGTCTTCCTCTGCGTGGAGTGGATTGTGTAAGTTATCCTCTAGTTGTCAGTTATTAGTAGGATTAGTTATGGGATTAGCTGTGTTACACATGATGTGACTGCCGCTTCCTGTCGTCAGGCTCTCCCACTATGTTTTATTCACGAAGGAACGCCACGCTAACGGCACACTAATGCTAGTCTCAGTCTACAGCAGTCTACAGCTGTTCCCGGGTTCAGCGCGGGTCCGTGTGTCTGGCTGGCTCACTGGCTGAATGGCCGTCTGTAATGGCTGGCTGGCTGTTTGACTTAAATGCTGGCTTGCTGGCTGTACTTTTTAGGGCACAGTAGAAAACTGTAAGGAGGAAGGCACTTTTTGAGGAATAAAAGATTGGTTTTCTCCCAGAGCAGGAACAATGTCTGAAAATGAGAGAGAATCGAGAGGAAAGGATAGAGAAGCAAGAGAGATTGAGTAGTGTCATAACCTCGGATGCCTGAGAGCGAAAAGACTGACAGACAGACAGACAGACAGACAGGAAGGGGAAGTCTGAAAAATGAGAGGCATTTAAGTCCCAAATGGAAAACTATAGAGCATAGGACTGGTTGTCCACTACATCGAACAGAGTGCCGTTTGGGATGTTGCCAGTCAGAATGCGTCTCCTTACTCCTGTTGACTCCTCCTGCTTCGCTCTGGCGTTTGGCTTAAACCCCAAGACACATACTCAATCTAGATAGGGCCTTTCTCAGCTCTCAGAGGTGAAAAGCGTATCAGATTTTCCACTTTGTCTTTCATTTCCAGAGACATGTTCGGTCACACACACACACACACACACACACACACACCCTTTTTCCTTCTTATCTACATAAATGCCGACTCCATGTGTCTTTCTGTTCAGAGATCCCTGGGTTACTGTCACTTTCCAGCAACACACAGTTGTGTAAAAAGCCATTTTACTTTGATATCGCTTCTATCGTGGCGTTTGTAAAGCCATTACATGAAAAGTGGTCTTTGTATTCCTTCAGACGTGTGTTCCAACCTCAGTACTCCAATACAGAGTGTGGCATAGGGATCTCTCCATTTACATGTTTACCATTTGACAGTTCATGGTGAGTCAAGCCATAGTTTGATGTTTGACAGCCAAACTCTAGCATGTCTAAATGTGTCTAGTTGAAGCTACTCAACAGTTAATCCTTCATGGATGCTTGCTTCCAACGTGGATAAAGCATTTAGCATTCAGAGGAAGAATCAATCTGGACAATAACAACATCTGCCCTGTGATCTTATGGTGAGCTACTGTAACCATTAAGAAAACATTATTAGTATTAATCATTGATCAGCCGCAAACCATCACCTAAAACATGGTCTGGGTATTTATAAAAGCCCTTTCTGACAACTGCTCATGTAAAAAGGGCTTTATAAATACATTTGATGGATTGATTGATGGGCTGTCTGATAATGGCCTTCTAAAGATGGAAGCAAACATCCAGTTAGTATCCTGTGTTAACTTATTCCAACATTCTATTATTTAATTTTTCCAAACTGCTGCACCACTCAAAGACACACTTTTACAGAAATCTCCATCAAATGTTAGCTCATGCTTAATTAACCTTTAAAACATAATTCCAATGGATAGAATCTCTGCTTCATCGACCTCATTCCGCAGAATAACCTGTATCTAGCGTTGGTCTCCTAGCAATGGCCGTTACTGTAATTTCACAAGCTCGTGTCAGCTGTGGTCGGTCCCACTGACATAATCTATGTATTACAATGATCCTATCTAATATTAGCTACTAGCATGGGGAATAGCCTTAGTTAGCCTATCTAATAATACAGTAGCTAGCAGCATTGTGAGCAGGGAGCATTCTGGGAGTTCAGCCCAGGCATAGCTGTTGGTGCCTGAGCGGCCGTGCTGCCTTCGTGTCTCCGCATTGTTTTGAGCTAATTAGACTTGAACAGGTGCCGCTTTGTCCCACCCGTCCCTGATGCAACCTGTATCATATCAGCGCCGTCTCATAATTCTCCAGACGTGTTCACTATCATCGCTGCTGTGTTGTCTCCTAATTCTCTGTGTGATTTTGATGAGACACCCACTCTTTGTCACACTAATTAGAGTCAGATGCACCTCCCATAATGCAATACTCAGCTCTGCCCAGGTCTCGACAGGTCTCCCGTAATAGACATGGGGGAGGGGAATACCAGGGGAGAGAAGGGGAGGAGAGAGAAAAAGAAATGGAGCAGTGAAAGGGGAGATGGAGAGAGGTAGCAGGTGAAGGAGGAGAGAGGGGAGTAGAGGACAGGCAGGTGTAAGAATGGGCTCACGTTTTCAGGGTTGGGTGTCACAAGCCTTTAGATGAAACTGAATAACATTAAGGTTGTTCTGCAGTCATCAGCACTTTCTCACTCCCTCGGCTACTTCATCATGTGGTGGTTTCTTGCTCTCAGTGTGCTCTCAGAACAAACAACAGTTCCTGTTATGCTTTGTTCTGGTGAATGGTCGGCTACAGTTACATGCCAGGATATTATTTTAGAAATTGCATTTGTGGGGTTTGTGGTGTTTGTGTGTGTGTGTGTGTGTGTGTGTGTGTATGTGTATGTGTGTGTGTGTGTGTGTGTGTGTGGGTGTGTGTGTGTATTTATAGCGTATGCGTATATGTAGTGTGTGTGTGTAGTATGTGTGGTGTGTGTGGCATGGGGTGTTGTGTGTGGTGTGTGTGTTGGGGCTAATGTATTTGTATTCATATCGTACCAGTACAGGTATCTCTGTTCACTCCACATGTTTTACATGAATCCATAAAGATTTATAAAAAAAAAAAATATCAAAAGAAGATTTGCCCTAATAGGCTATAACAAAGCTGTGCTGAATGATTCTTAAGTAGTCTAAATCTGTAGGTAAAAAAAATGGTGGGCTGTGAAAACAACAAGAGACTATGTATGATGTAGTGAAAAACCCAAATCCTAATTGGTATACATTTAAAGCTTTTGTGAGGTGTTGCTACGGGGACCAGCCCTGTACAATGTTTCTGGACGACAACTCTATACATTGCTTCTATACAATGGTTGTGTATGATGGTTCTGTGCGGTGGGACATGTCGGGGTCGATGTTGCAGAATTGGGGGATCCTGCCTCATCGTTTAAATCTTGAGTTTGCAAATTTCTCTTCAGGGTAAAATAGCACTGCCAACGGAGAGAGGGTTGGGGATAAACGTTTACAGTGTGTCACCACTAGTCAACCAGAATAACCCCTTCACCTGCTGACGCGCCAAACATGCACGAGAAGGCCGTCCCCGGTATTTCCTTTTAAGCTTTCGCCTTCCGCCTGTGCGAGCAAAAGAGTAACGTGACTCCTTTGTGTTCAATCAGCACTTCTTATTGACAGGTGTGTTTATCATGAAAAAATACAAATTTAGGGGGAAATTTATTTTGATTTATTAGCTGTGTAATTTAATTTTATTCAGGCTTTTTCGCTCATCTTTATCAAGGGCGCCAACCATTTTTTTACACCCATAATGCATCCCATGCATGTTCTGCAGCTGAAACGTTTTGTTTAAATTAATACATTCTTTCAGAAGCACTAAAGGAGGCATTGACTTTCAGTATCAACCTTTACAATGTCTCAATTGAGCATGTTTACGTGTTGATTCTACACATATTGGACTTCATTTAGGGTTGTCTTTGTTGAGTGATCATGTTCTACATTTTACAGAGAACCTGACCACTCTCTCATCAGCTGTTTCATTATCTGGCTCATGGTCTTTTCCTGGGTTACTCTGTCATCTGTTGCCAAATAAACCAGAATAAACTACAGTAACTATAACAGGAGGACGGCTCAGAAGCCATCCCAACTGTTCACTCGGCTGAGGTCTAAAAGACACCCTATTTCCTATAGTGAACAAAGGTGCCGCTGATTTCTGGGCATGAAGTACTACTAGAGAAGAGGGAATGATCTGGGCAGCATCCACAACGTTTAACATTAAGATCAATGTGAGATGTGGGAACGATTTGGGTCAAAACCACGACGTTTAACATTAAGATCTATGTGAGATGAGGGAACGATTTGGGCCAAAACCACTACATTTAACATTAAGATCTAAGACAAGGGAAATTGATTGTGTACTATAATGTCCATCTGCACTACAGTGCACAGCAATTTATTGGACTTAACATAGTACAAAAACAAGGTTCATTAGGGAGATATCTGCTTGGTGCCTGGAAGGCAGCATCAGCCCTCCATCTCCCAGGCTCCCTCAACAGCCTGCATCCCAGACAACTCTGTAGTCCCTAAGTAGTGCCTATCATAGAGATCTGGGCTGAAGTAGCGCACTACATACTAGGTTATAGGGTGTGAGTTCAGCCTCTCTCCAGAGAGATTAAACTGGCTAGTTATTTCCAAGGACGTGCTGAGTCGGGCCGTTATTAAACCTCACAGCAGTGTTCTCTCACCGTGTTCTCCAGACATTATACACTTCTACTGGCAGGGAGTCACACTCCAAAGGAAGCCTAATGGAAGTCAAGATGCGGACACCCAAGTATTTTTTAATGTTCTACTAATTCGAATATTAGACTTCAAATGTGAGATTAACTTTTTTGTTATAGATGCACTGCCATTACACTTCAACGCACTTGTTAAAAGTGTACTTTTAATTCATGATATTTAAATCTATATGCTTTTCTGTGCCAAATGGGCACTTTAATTACACATCAACACATGGATTAGAGGTGGGCGCCAATATCAATAATTTATTATGATAAAAAAACAAAAAACACTAACCAACTTCCTTCTCTAGCTACTGTAGCTTGGTCTGCACTCCCCTACACTTCAGAATCACCTTTATAAATTCATACGCACATATTTTAGTACGTATTTATCTTTTATAATTTTAAAGAATGCAGTGTTTTATCACGTGCCTTTTGTACAGGCCATATTGCTGAACATTCGGGGTGTTAATGACCACCTCTGCAGGCAAGCAGGCTGGCAGGCAGAGAGCCAAGGCAGACAGTGATGACGATGAGGATGGACTCTACGATTGATGTGTGAATCCAGATTAGGATTGACCGGGAGATGTTTAGTCAGCTGCCACAAGTCGTACATCCCTGGTGTGTCTTCCCTGTGATTCCCGTGATGTCGTCCTCCCACCTGAGGTGATCCGAATGATTCAGGCAGCGGTGTGAGGGGCGTTTTCGGCAGCTGCAGAGTGAGTGGAGACGGGGAGAGCATGCCTCCTCTCAGCGCTCCAATGCTGAGGGATAAACAGACTGAAGTGTACTTATCTGTCTTCATATGTCAAGTCCTGTTGGTCAGGTAGTCAGTTATCTGCTGACAGATTGAGAAGGACGCATTGAGCCTGGAGAGTCTGTCTTGTAGTAGTTCTGGGATGATGGTGTTGAGCACAGAGCTAGAGTCCATTTAATATCCTTGTATACATCTTTGGGTTGTTGAGGTGTAGGAGGTTATAGTGGAGACGCATGTGAATAGTATTATCTACACACTTGTTGGAGGATATTGTGGAGGT
>JACXGI010007346.1:7496-19000 GCA_016801175.1 Esox masquinongy
GTGTGTGTGTGTGTGTGTGTGTGTGTGTGTGTTAAGGTGTCTAGATGTAGAAAACCGGGGCCATTTTCTACCCTTTTTTTTTTTTTTTTAATGCAAACATGGATTTCTCCTCCACAATTTTCATCGCATTAGTCTTCATCAAGTAATATGGTGCACATGGTTGTTTATGGTTACAACAATATATCACAGAAAGAACTAGCTGATGATACATAAAAGGTTAGCAGAACCAGAGTTAGCCCGTTTCGTTCTGAAAGTTCAACCTGGGGGGCGCTGTAGCCGGGGGACAGGCCGTCACAAACTGTCCTCGGAAAATGGGGACGTCTGGTCACCTTAGCGTGCACTCTCGTGTGTCCAAATGTTACCGTAACCACTAGATCCTCTAATGTCCTGTTCATAATGAGAGAACATTCTACTGTAGTCTACTCTGAACATCATGAGGCTGTCTGAATCTTTGTTAGTTTCTCAAACCCAAAAGCGGAGAACATGGTAACAGGTTTAGAGATGAATTATGAGATCAGTTTCCTTTTACAATAAATACATTTTTACCTCAGTAAAGATTGGAACAGTTATTTTGGTACAATATCAATTATCACAGCACTGAAAGGCATGTTAGGCTAATTCTAGGCAGTTAAACTGTTCATGTCCTTAATAAGGTGCTTGCCTCCTTACATTGTCCTGCCATCATTACATTTTATTTAATATGTTGTTTTTTAATGTGTTCAATGTTTTTACTGGTTTACTGTTTCAGTGAAAATTTTTAAAATGTTGCCATTGGCTACTCTTTACATTTTGCCAACTATGTTCAGACTGCATTAAGCCCTCACATTTTGAAGGCACTCATGTTGCACTTCACATAATTGACAGGTTTTTTTTTTCCCAAATATGAAATTCTATTGTGTTCGATGTCCATATGTCCTTTAAATAGCGTTTTAGTGCCAGTCACCTTTGTCAGAGCCATCGTAACTAAATCCACCTCACATTAGTTGCGTTACACCGTAATGCAGCTGTGCTTTGGCATTTCCTGCAAAACCGTGTGATAACTTCTTGAGCTCAGGAAGGTGACTTCATTCATGTTACCACCCTCTGACTCCATTGCCTTCCTATGTCATTTTAGACCATTACATCCCTGTACACATGCCAAATAGAAGCATATTCAAGCAGAGAGAATGGTGATGATGATCAAGATCACATGTTGATGGTAATAATGAATAATGATGAATTTGTGTAAATGTGCAATGTATCACTATGATATGATGTGTTTGAACTCTTTGGTTTGCTCTGTCCTTCCTTAAATCAACTGTAACTATCTGCCTCTGACCTGTCTCCATAGGTGCCTGTAAAACTGTACAGTACATTAGTCACGTCCAGTTAAACTGGAACTTAATGTCACACATTTTGGGGATGAAATATTTTAGTTTACTTCAATAAAAATGTTGTTTGTTTTGGCTTTGGCTTGCTTTGTGTAATTCTTGCGACCACAGATTTATGACCGTTTGAAATGTCATACAGGTGGCTTGGGGGATGTAGATGGTAGTGGCCTGTGACATGGACAGGTGGGACTGGACCAAAGGACATTACAGGTCATGGAAACTTTGTGGCTTGAGCCTCAAGCAGGGCTACCGATCAACAGATTTTTCATGACCTCCGCTATACCCAAATTAGTTTGGTGTCAGATTAAATTGCTAAACATTTGGAGAGATAATGTACTTGGAGAAAAGCTGCAGTTGATAGGTGCAGCAGGTCCATCAACTGACATTATAAGTGTAATGCTGCTTAGATGTTAGTATCCACCATCCTTGAACAGTGCTGCATACAGTGGTCTACGAAAGCAGCTCAGTTCCCAACAGTTGCTTCACCATACTGGGCAGATAGAGCCTTTATCTGTCTAAGCCTCTCCTCCTCAAACTGTAATCTTTGCCTCTCCCTTCCTCACACCTCTCTTTTTTCACCAGCCTCCCCTTGGTTGCCAGGCAACCCTCTTTAAGGGATTTAAAATAAATAAGGCTGCAAATAGACTGTTGTTTTTTTAAATATTGAAGGGAGACACAGAGTTGAAAAGAGTCCCAGACTGTCTTTACGGCCTGAATGTATCGTCAGAATCGGCCGGGTTGTTGCTGGCGTTGTGCACTTCGGTCGGGGGAGTTGGAGAGAAAGATAGTTGGCGTCTATGCAACCAGTGTTTTAGCCTTGTTTTTGTCTCTGCTGTGGATCACCAAGGAATTGAATGTATTGTTCCTACTGGTCATTAGCTAATTGGCTCTCCTCTATCCATTTAATTACTGTTGACTACCAGGAAGTACATGGTTGTCAGATAGTGACACAACATGCTTTTCTAAATATAATGTATGGAAATATCTAGAACGCAGTCAGTATGAAAAGAGTGGAGAGCACTCCACTTCGTATTTGATTCGAGGTTCAGACACAAAATCAAATAATAAAGCTCACTCACCATTTAAAATGTAGACGTTTTATTATACCAAATGTTTTAACCTTCAGTGGCCCTCATCAGTCATACAAAGACAACGAACAAACATTTTATGAACACACCTTAGTAAACACAGTTAGGTCAGCGATGACCAACACAGTAGTCTTGTTAAGGGGAGTAGTAGACAGTTACAGAGCTATCATCTGTCTTAGGTGTATTCAATATTTTAACCTGTGGAGCTGGTTAATACACCTCCGGAAAAAATTAAGAGAGCACTGCACCTTTTTCTTTCCTTTCCAAAAAAGTTGAAAAGGAAAGTTTTGAGTGAGGAACAGAAGCTTTCAATTTGCAGTGGCCTCTTAATTTGAACCCTTCTGTTCCTCACTCAAAACATTCTTTTTCGACTTTTTTGGAAAGGAAAGAAAAAGGTGCAGTGCTCTCTTAATTTTTTCCGGAGATTTTTATTGGATAATAAAAACAAATTACACAGAAACGTTCAGTGCTGCTCGAAAGTTTCAATTCTAGATGTTTTTAGTGTTCGCCATGAAATCTTTATTTAATCAGAACTAGTCTTTTTATCTGACATCACAGGTTTACCATTATCAATTCCATAAGTTGATTTAGACATCTGATAGTAAAAAGAAAATTCAGTACAATAATTTCTTTGGTGTTTATCAATATCACCTCTGTGGTTGTTTCTCCTGAAGAATTCACATTGTGAGAGGCCCCGCTCTTTTAAGTGAAGGGCCACTGGGCAACTGACCTCTACACGTCAGATGGAACTACTGTGCTCACGTATTCAAGTCACTTCAACACAAAAAAACCCGCAAGGGCAGCGTTTAAGAGATGACATCATGAGAATTGCAATAAATGCTAGTTTTGATAGTTATGTCTTGGCCCGGACTGGGATGGGAAAATCCTTTAAATGCTTTTGGTGTACTGACATTGAATACAGTTGCATTAATCATAGTTGCTGGGGGGATTTACGATGCACTATGGTTGATGAAATGTGTTTTCTAAAGCTTGATCCGAGTCTAAAATATTCCAATGTTTCTTAAATGACACGTAGTACAGTAGTTCTGAGCTTTTAGGAGTGTAGGTTGTTACCAACTGGATGGAATATCTAGGTTGCGGACTTCTACGTTTGTGTGGTGCATTTGTTCTCTCAACGGTCCAAGAGTTTTCTTTTGTCAAATCAGTGGAACGTATCCATTATCCCCAATGGAGTTGACTGATAGGTAGATATTTCTTGAGGTGGGGGTTTGATAGCTCTGGGAATGGAGGAACTTTGGGCATGTTTCAGTCTGTGCTCTTTCTGAATGAGTTGAAGGAGAGGGAGTGTATGTGTATCCAGAAAGTCCAGTTGTCCTTCGTCTTGTTCCATTGTAAACAACAGATGAAAGCACATGAAAGGACAACAAAGAGAGGTAAACAACACATTTCAGGGTTTATTTCTTACAAATATTTACCAATATTAAACCAATGTCACCTTTTTGTAGTTGAACTTCTACTTATATTATTTTGGAATGCTCCATTATTTTTTCACTTAAATTTTTGAAAGATGACAGAGAAAAACCTTGAGGGGCAACATGCAGAAGAAATCCTTGCCAATACAACACCAGAGTCAGACAAGCCAAGTAGTCAATCGTTCTCTTAGACACCTTGTTCCATCAGAAACCTCCTAAATCAAGGTTTATCTTCTGTCCCTACTGTGCCAATCAATGAGTTTAGTGTTTCTGTGGGCCTTCAACATTTTTTCTAAACTATTAGCCTTTTTGTTTGTATATTAATACTCTTAAGTGACATTCTGCATTGGTGTTTAGTAAAATAGTTTTAGGGGGCAATAATACAGTCCATACTGTGATAATATTTTTACTTGCCTCCTTTTATGGTACATACAGTTAGGTCCGGAAATAATTGGACCCTGACACAAGTTTTGTTATTTTGGCTGTTTACCAAAATATATTGAAGTTACTGTTAAATAATGAATATGAGATTAAAGTGCAGTCTCTCAACTTTAATTTGAGGATATTAGGGTTTAGGAATTACAGCTCTTTTATATGTAGCCCCCTCTCAAGGGGCCAAAAATAATTGGACAATTGACTCAAAAGTTTCATGGACAGGAATGGGCTATTCTTTTGTTATTTCTTCATCAATTAAGCAGGTAAAAGGTCTGGAGTTGATTCCAGGTGTGGCATTCACATTTGGAAGCTGTTACTGTGAACCCACAACATGCGGTCAAAGGAGCTCTCAATGCAAGTGAAACAGGCCTTCCTTAGGCTGCAAAGAAACCCATCTGAGAGATAGCAGGAACATTAGGAGTGGCCAAGTCAACAGTTTGGTACGTTCTGAGAAAAAAAGAATGCACTGGTGAGCTCTGCAGCACAAAAAGGCCTGGACGTCCACAGAATACAACAGTGGTGGATGATGGTAGGATCCCTTCCATGGTAAAGAGAAACCACTTCACAACATCCAGCCAAGTAAAGAACACTCTTCAGGAGGCAGGCATATCATTATAAAAAGTCAACCATGAAGAGAAGACTTCACAAGAGCAAATACTGAGTGTTCACCACAAGGTGAAAACCATTCATAAGCCTCAAGAATAGAAAGGCCAGATTAGACTTTGCCAAAAAACATCTAAAAAAGCCAGCCCAGTTCTGGAACAGCATTCTTTGGACAAATGAAACTAAGATCAATCTGTATCAGAATGATGGGAAGAAAAAAGTATGGAGAAGGCTTGGAACGGCTCATGATCCGAAGCATACCACATCATCTGTGAAACACAGTTGAGGCAGTGTGATGGCATGGCCATGCATGGCTTCCAATGGCACTGGGTCACTAGTGTTTATTGATGATGTGACAGAAGACAGAAGCAGTCGGATGAATTCTGAAGTGTTTAGGGATATATTGTCTGTTTAGATTCAGACAAATTCAGTGAAGTTGATTGGACGGCGCTTCACTTTACAGATGGACTGTGACCCAAAACATACTGCAAAACCCAGGAGTTTTTTAAGGCAAAGAAGTGGAATGTTCTGCAATGGCCGAGTCAATCACCTGATCTCAACCCGATCGAGCATGCATTTCACTGGCTGAAGACAACTTAAGGCAGAAAGACCCACAAACAAACAACAACTGAAGACAGCAGTAGTAAAGGCCATCACAAAGGAGGAAACCCAACGTTTGGTGATGTCCATGTGTTCCAGACTTCAAGCAGTCATTGCCTGTTCAACAAAGAATTAAAAATGAAAATTTTATTTGTGATTGTGTTAATTTGTCCAATTACATTTGAGCTCCTGAAATAAGGGGACTGTGTATGAAAATGGTTGCAATTCCTAAACGTTTCATATGATATTTTTGTTCAATCCCTTGACTTAAAGATGAAAGTCTGCACTTCAATTGCATCTCGGTTGTTTCATTTCAAAATTATAAAAATTGTGTCAGTGTCCAAATATTTCCGGACCTAACTGTACTATACTCAGAATATCAACAAATGGGACATAGGCCTACATGAAAAAGAGGGTTAACCATGTTAGGATATACTGATTGTTAGAGTTAGGATTCATTGGGCCAATGTGTAATGATTGACCTAAATAACTATTCATGTTTTGATGCAAGTACTGCATTAAGGTAAGGGAATTCGTCAATTTAGCCAGCAGTGTTTCAGTTGTGACCTGCATGTTAACTGTTTTGAAAATGTGACTTGGACAAAAGTGCTCAAGAAATAAAAAAAACCCTGCAATATCTGTAACTCTGTGAGGTACGTTGAACTTCATTTCGTATGCTGATGACACCGTCCTAAACGTGTCTGCTCCCTCCCTTGCACAAGCATTGGCACACTCACAGATTTCCTCAAAATCACTGGTGGATCTCGGCTTATTACTCAATGCAAAATGAATAAAGTAAATGCCGTTGTCTAGGTCCTAGTGTGATCTCAGAAATAACTACCTTGGATGGTTCTGTCTCTGAACACGTCCCTGCCTGCAAATACCTTCCAATTTGGTTAGATGAGAATTGCTCTGGGAAAACAAACAATACAGAGTTGTACGATTAAAATGGGGGTCTGTTTTATGGAATCAAATCACGTCTGTCTTCTCAGCAAGACAATTAAATAGAGTAAGCCAGTTTTATGTCAGGGATAGATTATGGTAATGCCATTTCTATGCATGCTTCAGCATCAGTTTTAAAACCCCTTGATTCAGTGTCATGCAGCCTTGTGTTTAATTACTGGTGTAAACTTTGGCACACGTCATTGTCTTCTGTACACTGGGGCACCCTGACTGACACTCTGATCCTTTTTATATCGCTGTAATACAAAAGTGCTACTTGTTCGGCGTACCGGCGTTGCTGACGCATCCCAGATCTCACACATTTGGATAGGTATCACTGACGAGCTTATCACAGCAATCTGGTGGCCAGTGACACAGTTGATGACATTGCTCACAACTGTTTGGAGCTTGTATAGGTTGAATAGGAGAAGTGTGTATGCTTACTTTGTTTTCCCCATCAACAGTTTCAGTTAATTTCCTATTCAGAGTTTGACAGGCAAATGGGGGCGTTTGTGCACAACATTTTCTATTGGACTGGTTATACAGAGTAGCACTTTCCTGAAAGGGATGTAACTTAGGTATGTTCATTTTAGTGTTTCTGTCTAAGCATTAGTTAGCACCTTTAATGTTATTTTCACTTACAGTTTGGTTTTGTGTATTCATCATAGAGAGGTTTTTAATTTTGTTAATGAAGTTGTTAATAATTGTTTTTTATACTGTATATTATAAATGGCACATGTATGTTCCCATACATGTTTTTGGCACATGTATGTTCCCTTCTGTTTTTCATTACAAGCCTCACTTTGGGAAGTTGCATCCCCATCACTGTTAATATCCTCCCACTAGGTCAACCGTAAGAAAATACACAAAGGCTGTTGCACTTGAAATAGTGAAATTCATAACTGTTATAACATTTAAAACACTTGGTGGGTGACTGCATGTCTTGTGTCCTAAAGTTCTTGTCAGTACACTACAAAATTAGAACTTGAGTCAACTTTCAGCTGAATACTCATGAATAGGGCCATGGGGGAGAGAGACTGAACAAGACCCAATTTTAAGACAATACTTTCCATTATGCCGCGGCCTGGCCTCCCTAAAGCTGCTGTGTCACTGATCCGATCGAAATGACAACTCCGCGTGCCATGTGTCACAGTCACACTCAGTTACAATAACCAATCACAATGGACAGAGTGACTTTGATGTCAGTATAGTGAGCACATGATTGCTCACATCTATGACTGGAAGAAAGGGACGTACATTTTTTGTTTTGTTCTCAGTCACTAGGTCACATTTTCTTGAGTCACAAACTCACAAATACTATGACCAAGCCACGTTCTCCTATTCTTTGTTATGACAACAGTGCAGATTGTTTCCTTTTACTAATAGGTTTGCTGGGGGATATACAGTTTTTACGATTAGTGGGGCTTAGGTCAATTAGGATGGTGATTTTCCAGACAGAGAATGGTTAACCACTGCCAGGAGATGAAGATATCAGTCCTCTTCACATTTGGACATTGTGTCTCCATTGTCTCAGTCTGAAACTTAAATGAGCAATTCTTAAACTCTTCAACATTTTTCTCAGGTCTGTTATCTTCCACAATATTTGGAAACGAAGGTCTAGCCTTTCCAATCCACAAAACCTTAGACAAATTTGTCCTAAATAATTACCACAAAATCTACATGAACATCGAATTCTGGAAAATACTTTGCAATATCATCAACACAATCTCACTGTCAAGAACCCAAGCAAGTTGACTTACCAAGATATTGTATGACAGACTATAAACATGCTCACCCTAACTGAGAAATAAAGAAGAAATTAAATGCCTTTATTGTTTTGAAACTTTTGCGTGTTAGTTTCTACATATTTTGTAACATGTTTTTTTTATCTTTATTTTTTCCACTTGTTTTGGCAAGCTAATGTAATGTTTCCTATGCCCTTGAAGCCATTTTAATTGTAAAGAAAAAAAGAGTCAAGAAAATGTGTTTCTAAGATTGGAATGATAGAGATGTAGTCAAAGATGTAGGACTGAATGTTTGGCCAGAATGCAGCTACTCCTATTCCTATTTCACACTCTCATGTAAAGCAAGAGAAAATAATTGCTCTCATAATAGTTCAAGGTTGATCACTGTGCTGTTCTCTTGAAAAGTCCTCCTTTATGGACCACTGAGTTTTCCCTTTGAAGTACACCACCGGAAATTGGGGACAAATCATGGCTTTAAACACTGCAATTATTTTAAAATTAATATTATTTTTAATGTGGGGGTAAATATGAACTGTTACTAATGCATTAACATAGAAATATCTATGAACTCTCTATGGACTGCTTATATTGTGTTAGTTTCCTCTTATAACGAGGCCTCTATTGGAAAAACGGGGCCTCTATTGGAAAAGTCTTTCCTGTGAACTCTGATTTCCCTCTGTAAAGCAAAGCTCAGAGCCAACAAGAATAATACGTTTTCACTTCAGAACAAAGAGACAATTTCAAGGAGCTTTTAATTCATGGTGTTCTGAAAATCAAGAGAGGCATTGATGTTCATCAAGGACAGTGTGCCTCACAAGTGAACATTGGAACTACATTAAGAGCTGGTGTGTGTATGTGTGCGCATATACCTCTGTGCCTGTGTGTGTGCTTCCTGTATGTATGCATGTGTTGTTGTGTGTGTTCAAATGAAACACAGGACTTAAGTTTAGACAATGTCAACTCTTAGGCATGTGGAAAAGATTCTCTGAAGAAAAGTTCAGTTTAGTTCATGTAACTCACTCCACCTAGCTCCGCTACGGTGCTAGAAAGACTTGGGGACCATAAACTAGCTCCCCAAACTCCCAGTGACTTCTGCTACCAGGCTACCTATAGGGTGTTACAAATTCTGCATCTTAATTTTACACACCAGGAAAATAGCACAGATGTTGTTTTGTAGAAGTTTTTCAAACTAAGTCTGACATTATGTGGAAATAGCTAACATTAAAAGCCTTCTTAAACACTAACTTCATTTTAAACCTTAAAATTCCTGCCTTAACATGTGTGATCCCAATTGCTAATATGGCCTTCGTTATGCAATTGTTCGACCAATTCCAGAATATCCACATACCCAAGTCCTTTCATAAGCAACTGGCCTCTCAATTAATGTATATTGGAGGTAAAAAAAAACGTTTGTTGTATTTTGGCTTGGAGCTGGCTAGATGTTTCTCATTTCGGCCAAAAAAGATATAAAATCTTGATGTCTTGGAAAATGTTTGGGGGTTGTGAGAAGAAATTGCTCACTAAGGTTTTTGAGGAAAAGGGTCGGTTTGACATATTTTATTGTTATTTATGTTTTCATATCTTTGATCTATGTCTGTCTTGTTGCTTTTATTTTAAATAATAGAAATATGCACCTTAACTCCTGGGGTATATTTCTGCCAAATCTTGGTTTCAAGTGAAACTACTGTCATGTGAAAAAGTAAGTACACCCTCTGGAAGGTTGTATTTTTTTAGCTAAATTCCATCACATTCATTGATAAAGGTAACACAATTTAACAAATCACACAAAATATGCAACTTGTGAACCATTTACGCAATTAAAATAAGGAGAAATTGAATTTCATTATATGGAAAAAGTTAGTACACTCCTACATTTACCATCATATAAAATTGCTAAAATTAGAATCAGCTACACCACAACGTGCACATGATTAGAAAATCATTAGAGCGTGAGCAGGGGGTCCAGCCTTCCATTAAGATTAGAAACCTGGTCTGGATTGGTGTAGTGCCAATATCAAAAGACATATCTGAGACTTTCAGAAGAAGGATTCTTGATGACCATGAGTCTGGGTGTAGTTACAAAGCTGTTTCAAGCAGTTTGATGTACATCATTCCACTGTCCAATGGATCATCTACAAATGCAGGAAATTCCATACCATTGGCCATCTACATGGAACAGGTCGTCCCACCATATTTAGGGCAAGAAAGGACCCAAAGATGCTGATCGAACTCCAGGGTGACATCTTGGTATCAACAACCCTTTTTTGCCACAATCAATGCCGAAGATCATGAGTCAACTGTGAGAAAGAGTCTGCACAAAATTGGCCTACATGGAAGGTCGAAGAAGCATCTGCTCTTAAAAATGAACATCAAGACATGACTGATGTTTGTCAGACAAAACCTGTGTTTAAATACCAAAAATGAACAAAATGTTCTTCTTTCAAAAGGAAAATGAATTTACATAAATTGTGCTGGGCAAAAATGTATCCCAGACTAATAGACAGGTCCAAGAAACAGCTGCATGAAGCTATTTCTGCCTTTTGAAGCTAAGTGTTTTCTTAGTTTTTTCTGCCCTATGAAATAGCATTTTTGTTTATTTTAATTGCATAAATGGTTTCAATGGTTTCTTTATGTGTTTTGTTCAATTTAGCTTAAATATCCATGTCCAAATATACAACAATTTTTTTTTTCAAGGTTCAGTACATTTTTATTTTCTTTTAGCAGTCCAACAATACAGTTATTTGAGGAGACATAAAAATGCTTTACTTTCAACCATTTTGAAACAACTGCCATTTTGGCATAACCCCCCCCCCCCCAAAATAAAATTAACTAAGATTCATTCATCTCTAATTCTACATTACCACATCCTTCTCATATATCATCTAGAAATAAAGTTCCCTATTGTGTTTAAGGGAACAGTGTTGGTGAGTCACAGACCAATCCAACTGGAGATTTGCTCTCATCCCCTTAGAAGAACACTGTTATACAGTGTAACATAGAAAAGTTAATGTGCCAAAGTTTTTATTTAGTTACCCTTGTTGAGATTGGATGAATAAATCCAAATTCAAGACAACCTAGACAGAGAAAGACTCCTGTGGTGTACTCAAAATCACCATGAGGCCATGAACAACATCATTTTGATCGCAATGCTCCAGTAATCTTCCCTCTTGGCTCAGCATGCTCTTTGATACAGTAGATACAGTGGATATAAAAAGACTACACACCCCTGTGAAAATGCCAGGTTTTTGTGATGTAAAACAATGAGACAAAGATACATCATGTCAGAAC
>JACXGI010007346.1:19100-37978 GCA_016801175.1 Esox masquinongy
ACTTTTAATGTGACCTATAATGTGAACAATTCAATTGAAAAACAAACTGAAATCTTCCAGGGGGAAAAATGAAAAATAAAAACCTTACAATAACCTGGTTGCATAAGTGTGCACACCCTCTTATAACTGGGGATGTGGCTGTGTTCAGAATTAACCAATCACATTCAAACTCATGTTAAATAGAAGTCATTACACACATTTAAAGTGACTCTGAATAATCACAAATAAAGTTCAGCTGTTCTAGCAGGATTTTCCTGACTTTTTCTTAATTGCATCTCAGACCAAAAGCCATGGTCCGCAGAGAGCTTCCAAAGCATCAGAGGGATCTCATTGTTGAAAGATATCAGTCAGGAGAAGGGTACAAAGCATTAGGTATTCCATGGAACACAGTGAAGACAGTCATCATCAAGTGGAGAAAATATGGCACAACAGAGACATTACCAAGAACTGGACGTCCCTCCAAAATTGATGAAAAGACGAGAAGAAAACTGGTCAGGGAGGCTTCCAAGAGGCCTACAGCAACATTAAAGGAACTGCAGGAATTTCTGGCAAGTACTGGCTTTGTGCTACATGTGACAACAATCTCCCATATTCTTCATATGAATGGGCTATGGGGTAGGGTAGCAAGACGGAAGCCTTTTCTTACAAAGAAAAACATCCAAGCCTGGCTGAAGTTTGCAAAAACAAACATCAAGTCCCCTAAAAGCATGTGGGAAAATGTGTTATGGTCTGATGAAACCAAGGTTGAACTTTTTGACCATAATTCCAAAAGGTATGTTTGGCGCAAAAACAACACTGCACATCACCCAAAGGACACCATACCCACAGTGAAGCATGGTGGTGGCAGCATCATGCTTTGGGGCTGTTTTTCTTCAGCTGGAACCGGGGCCTTAATCAGGGTGGAGGGAATTATGAACAGTTCCAAATACCAGGCAATTTTGGCTCAAAACCTTCAGGCGTCCGTTAGAAAGCTGAAGATGAAGAGGAAGTTCACCTTTCAGCATGACAACGACCCAAAGCACACATCCAAATCCACAAAAGCATGGCTTCACCAGAAGAAGATTAACGTTTTGGAATGGCCCAGCCAGAGCCCAGACCTGAATCCAATTGAACATCTGTGAGGTGATCTGACAGATTTGGAGCGCTTTTGCAAAGAAGAGTGGGCAAATATTGCCACATCAATATGTGCCATGCTAATAGACTTCTACCCAAATAGACTGAGTGCTGTAATAAAATCAAAAGGTGCTTCAACAAAGTATTAGTTTAAAGGGTGTACACACTTATGCAACCAGGTTATTGTGAGTTTTTTATTTTTTATTTTTCCCCCTCAAAGATTTCAGTTTGTTTTTCAATTGAATTGTTCACGTTATAGGTCACATTAAAGGTGGAAAAGGTTCTGACATGATTTATCTTTGTCTCATTCTTTTACATCACGAGAACCTGGCATTTTAACAGGGATGTGTAGACTTTTTATATTCACTGTATGTTACCTATTATTGCACAAAAATTAAGTTGAGAGAGTTCATTCACGGCCTTTTGAACAGTCATATCCCTCCCTGTGTTGTCATAGCAATGTGATACCCTGGTATGTGTTGTTTCATGGTAATAATTTCATACAGATTTCAAATGGAGTGATAGATCCCCTATCTACTTAATTACTATAATTTAAGCTACTTTTTCCACCTCTATTTAGAGCCTTGCCTCAAAGTTGTGGGATTTGCTGAGAATTTGGATTGATTAGCAACTCCATTAGTTTCAATCAACCCAAATGTATTACCAGGCTCTCTACGTGCCAACAAATCTAGCCCGGGGTAAAGGTTAGTCATCCTGTATTTTGATAGTGTAAGTAACAGACAGATCCCATCTAACAGAAAACCAACAGAACACTACGCTGAATGAGAGATCCTAGCTATCCCTGTAAGAACAGCTGAAAGCCTTACAGGCTAGAATCCTTAATAGAAATAATTAAAATGTGTTTTTCCTAAAAACCTAAGGGAGGTCACTGAAAAATGCAACCACTCCAAAATTCCTAAATACAGTACACAGAGCAACGTAAAATTCCCTGCTATGGGGCAATGGAATTTGATCTTTTTATTAGAGTATCGCATAATAGCCTTTTAATATAATTTCCTGCCACATCTGTTCTCCCATTTAGGTATCAAACAGGACCAATCCTGCTTTTCTTCAGAGGTACTATGCTGCTGGCCCAGTACTGCCAAGAAGCTTTTTTGACAATTACTTGACAGTTCCAAGTGTGGTATAGGTAAGGATTTCTTAAGATTACTTTGCTTTGTTGAACATTAAATGTTTACTCTTGGTCAGCTTAACATTATACAATATTTTATCTCCCCTCACAATGTTGTGATATCCAAGTTGTGGTTATGGCCTTGCCTCAATTCCCCAGCAGGTTCAGGATAGTCGAAGATTGAGATGTCCTCCGATGCAGCCACATGGTCTTTGAGACTTCTCTAACACTGTCATGGAGATTTGTGAGCCACATATCTCAACATCAACTGTTCAGAGGAGATCTACTTGGGCCAAAAAACAAGAGATATGGAAATTAGACTGGTGGAAACCTGTCCTTTGGTCTGATGAGTCAAAGGGACAGATTTATAATGAGATTTTTGGATCCAACCACCCTATCTTTTTAAGACACAAAGTGGATGAACGAATGATCACGATATGCGTGGTTCCCACCATGAAGCATGAAGGAGGAGGTGTGATGGTGTGGGAGTGCTTTGCTGGTGACAATGTCTGTGATTTATTTACTGTGATTTATATAGAATTCAAGGCACATTCAACAAGCATGGTTACCACAGCAATCTGCAGCAATAAGCCATCTCATCTGGTTTGTGCTTAGTGGGACTATTATTTGTTTTTCAACAGGACAATAACCCAAAACACACCTCCAGGCTGTGTAATGGCTGTTTTTCCAAAAAGGAGAGTGATGGTGCTCATCAGATGAGTTGGGCTCCACAATCACCTGACCTAAACCCAGTTGAGATGGTTTGGCATTACTGCAGATTGAAGGAAAAGCAGTAAACAAGTGCTCAGAATATGTGGGACCTCAGACTGTCTGAAAAGCATTCCATGTGACTATCTCATGAAGCTGGTTGAGAGAATGCCAAGAGTGTGCAAAGCTGTGATCAAGGAAAAGGGTGGCTAATTTGAAGACTATAATAGCTGCTCTTTCTCTCATTTCTTTCAAAACAAACCATAAATTAGAGGAATCACGCTAGTCAAAAAACAGAACAATTGTTTCCAAAGTGAAATTCCTTTAAATCAGATTAATTATGACATTCATTTACAAATGTACCTAATTTAAGTATTTCAATAACACGGTTGAAGCATTTTCATGTAGTTTATTTCAAATGTGAGCACTTTCACAACATTGCGGCTACCACATTAACATTTTTTCAAGGGTTTCGAACACGTGAGAACCCTGAATATTTCTGAAATCAAATTATCAAAAGTTACCCAGACCTTTACAGTATCATTAGTATCAAACCTTTATATTAATTACCATATATCATCTTTTGAAGTGGCGGGCTATGACGCATGTTAAGTGACATATCGTGGCAACTTGAATATGGAATATTCGCAATGAAATGATAACTACATTTAAGAGAATTTTAGAAAGCACAAAAACAATAAACCTTGAACATTTTTCAATAGAAGGCTATACTTGCGCTTTCTTCTCAACCAACAGGACAACGGAGTCCTTGGAAACCCCCTATCTGTAATGTGTGACTGTAACTACTAAATACCACGATGATTATGGAACGAACAGAGAGTAGGAGATTACACATACAAACAGGAGGGGAGGAGCCAGGTTGTCAAGGTGAATGTAGACCACAGCAATATCTAGCCCGTACTACCAAACACGATACCGCGTTCGTGATTGCTGCACACATCGTTAATGAAAGCCGATACCAAGGTACCAGAGGTTCGCGACGAACGGACGCGTAGCATCACTCACTAAAACTGTATGCACTGGGGATGGAGAAGAAATTATTAGCGCTTAAAACGAAAAATAAGACTTTGTGATATCTGTACTTTACCAAATGACTTTATTGATAACATCTTAATTCATCTGTGTTTCGTGCTGCCAACTAAACTGAACTATTTGCATTTCAATGGAAGGAAGCGTCGTGTCTGTTCTACGATCAGGGCGCAAGGAGACGCACGGGCAAAGGTAAACAACAAGTTGTAAGCTATTGACATTTTCATGATCAGATTAGGTTATGGCAACTGAAAGCTTTCTTGCGAACCGACATTCATCAGGTACGCATGCGGGTGATAAAAAAACAGTCACGAAACAGTCATCTGTTTCATGAATTAATTCGTCCTCTTTATCCCTTTTGGCCAGCTTTGTTAGGCCTACTTATATGCAGATGTAATATATATATATAGGGATGATTTATGTTGTACAGTATCTGCGTTAACCTTTCTGTAAACTGTATGACAGGTGAGAGGAAGATGAATGAAGATTATGAAACCATAATAGAGATTTCAGTTAATACGTGTGGTGGGTAATTACATATGGGTGTTGAGGGTTGAAATTGTGTGATTCATATGGATAATATAGGAGCCTATTAGCCTGTCAGCCATTAATACTCATGTATGACATTAGTGCATGAAGATAGGGCAGGGCTTGCACACAGATCACCAAAGTCACTCAGTAAATGAATTGAAAGGTGATGACAGCTTGTGCCACAGTCACCCCAGTGGGCTACCTAAAGACGAGTGGGTAAAAGGAGAGCTTAAGAGAGAAAGCTAGGGAAGCTTGGTGGTGTAAACTTACCAAACCACAGCTTCCTGCTTCAGACCTATCCATGACCATAAGTCAATGTCAGGAGGTGTGCCAGGTAGTAACATCAGAGGAAAGAAAAACAACAAAAAACGAACATTTCAAGCTGTTGAATTTGTCAAAGATCTACAAGAGAAAAGAGTAAAGCCAATGAATGATGAGAATGATAGGAAGGAATGTGTGTATCCACCTTTAAGAAGGTCATGAGTGTTATTTTTATACAGTGGATGTGATTATCAGTGCCCTGATATGACCGGGTGATTACCAATGCTCTGATATGACCAGGTGATTACCAATGCTGTGGTATGACCAGGTGATTACCAATGCTCTGCTATGACCGGGTGATTAGCAATACTCTGATATGACCAGGTGATTACCAATGCTCTGATATAACCAGGTGATTACTAATGTTCTGATATGACCAGGTGATTACCAATGTTCTGATATGACCAGGTGATTACTAATGCTCTGATATGACCGGGTGATTACTAATGTTCTGAGATGACCAGGTGATTACCAATGCTCTGATATGACCGGGTGATTACCAATGCTCTGATATGACCAGGTGATTACCAATGCTCTGATATGACCAGGTGATTACCAATGCTCTGATATGACCAGGTGATTACCAATGCTCTGATATGACCAGGTGATAAGGAGGGGAGTTGAGCGATGCTGAATCCATGATTAGGATGATTTTTTTTACAGGTATCAACAAAAACCACTCATTCTATTCAATTCAGCACAGCCTCTGGATATTTCCCAACCTTGTTGCCTGATTATGAAAACAGCACTGAGCTCTGTTTTTCTTATGAGATTCATGTACTGTTCTGACCTGACCTCTCTGATGTGTCAAATGGATCCTCACCCCCATGAGGTCACCATCATAATGTTGCTTTTAGATAGGTGACCTACCAGACTGGTCCACATCTATGTTTCTGATTATAGAGCGCCTAGTTCCTAACTTGTAATGATAGCAAAACTCTTCTCCCTCTCTGTTTGTCGAGCAGTTTGACATTGGGAGTCTACTGGAGTTCTAAGGAACCCATCAGAACACATTGTCTGGGATAATAAGTGAACCAGAGCGGGGACGTAGAACCACGTCGCATCCCACAGAACCGCTTGGAACCTCTCCACACCCTGTGTGCTGAACTGCTGGACCTGGCTCTTTGTCCTGGAGGAGGCAACTGTGGAAAAGACCAGGGTCTGGATGTGGTGCTGCTCTCCCTGACTCCCAACTGTTTCCTTGTGTTGTTCCTGTTTAACATCGCAGTGGATGTGATTGAGACAATGAGTTGTTGCAGTGAGAATGTAGAATTTAAAAGATCTTTGTTTTAACACTGAAGAACAACAGGACATCTGATAGCTGGTGACCTGCTGGCTGTACAGCTACTGATAAAGCTGACCTTTGGCCTATAGAAGTGCTTCTGAGACAGTGCAGTTTGTGCGGATCAGTGGACACTGGACAGCCGGTCCTTTTTACAGGGATCATGTACACTGACGTCAAGGCTGTTCTGTCACACTGAAGCTACACATTCAACCGAACTGCTCTGTTGACTGGAGCCCCATCGTTCAACTAGTTCCTCAATGGCTCCTCAGTGACTGCCAGTGCCATTTGATTTAACACGTCTTACCAGGTTCTGTTGTCTCCTTATTTCACACACCACAGCAGAGCCAAGTCAACTAGTTCTTCTTCACCATGGTGATGTCCCAGGGCACATACACCTTCCTGGCCTGCTTCGCTGGGTTCTGGCTGATGTGGGCTCTCATCGTCATGCTGTGCTGCTTCTGTAGCTTCGTCCAGCGGCGTCTGAAGAGGAGGAGGGAGGAGAGGCTGAGGGAGCAGTGTCTGAGGGCACTGGAGATGGAGTCGCTGGACTGCATGGGCCCAGGGGGGTTGGCTGGGTACCCACCCTCCAGAGAGCCCCTGCAGTTTTGCCCTCCGCTGACCCTCTCCCCACCGCTGCACATTCCTCGATCCCTCCCCCAGGGCGACTGGGCCTCCCCACAAGGTAATGTACTAGTTCTGTAACGGTCTTTTGTAATGTTATGTTCTATCACACAGGCGCGCACGAGGGAGTGAATGCACATAAGCATTCACTCACAGCCAGACACACACACACACACAAAAGGCCCCTCACACACAGAAACACACACACACACACACACTCAGTAGCTAAGATAAAAATTGAGCGCAGTACGTAGAATCACACACACTTAAACTCTTAAACTCTGTTGTTTAGGATTACCAAACAACTTTTTTACAGCTTTCACATACAGCCTTGTTCTATTCCAGTTTAATTTGAAAACTATATAAACACATGAACCAGGGAACACCTGCAATTTGCCGCATTACAAGGTATGGCAGTGACAGCAGGGACTCATTGCTGTAGCTGCGTTCCTTCGTGGGTGACATGGTGACAGCGCTGTAGCGTAGGAAGTGCGTGGGCAAAGCAGTGACAGAGTTAGCAGCACAGCAGCCAGCACAATGACAAAGACTGCTAGCAGCTCGACATTTAGTAGGCGCTAACAACATAGCAGTCAGTCAACAGAGTGAAAGGCAGGCTAGCAGCAGCCATTAAAAATAGACATAGAGGGCTATAGCATGCACAACTGCCAGATTAAGGAACTCAAGCAAGGGCATCTGGCTTATGAGATGGACACATTAAAGTAGGTAGAATCTGTTCATTGGTAAGACAAACACTGATTAAGGAAATAAAGGAAATAAAAATGAGTTTATCCTCTCCTGCGTGATATAGTGTCAAGTCATACGTAAAATGGCCACAAAATTATTCATATACATGGCACAGCTGGCATTCATAAATGTAATTGATCATGCTTAATTTACATTTTTAATAACCATTTCCTCATGCTGAGATGACCGTTTCCTCATCCTCATCAGCTGCTTTGTTTGCGTCATAGGGGGTTTCTTAGGAGGCAATGTTAAGCCTTGGAGCCCCAGGCTCTCTTAGGCTGAGATCATCAATCCTGTCCTCAGAGGAGGTGGCACCGCTTGGGGCTGTCCCTGAGCTCTGTCCCAGCCTCCCCTTTACATCACCTTCCATACCCCTCCACCCCGCTTCCATAGCCCTGCCAGCCCTCTGCACTTGTGGCCCACTGTGGGTTCAAAGGCATTGCTGACACTGGAGAGAAAGAGCCGTTTGGCTGCATGACCGCCTGGTGCAGCACATGAAACACTCCTTTTATCTCCCAATGAACAAAGACGTGGATGAGGGGATTTGGACACGTCTAGGCTTGTACATACACAACGGTTTCGAAACATCAGTGCCACCATGACAACACTCAACACGACAGGATATCCATGTCACATGTTACATATCCTCAACGTTAGTTGATTTAGAAAGCATTAACTGTATGGAAGTATTCAAATCACAGGTTTTTAATGGGATTCAAGTCTGGAGCCTGAGATTGTAAAAATCTTGATTTTCTATTGTAAAAATCTTGATTGCCATTGTATAATCTTTCTGGTCAATTTAAGGGGCCGTATGTAGAATTTTTCCACTGCAACATTAGAATATGTTCAATATATCTGCAGTAATGGAGTAATAGTATTCCACATAATTTAGTCACCAGATATTACAGTACTTTTGGTCCTTACAAAAGCGCATCCTAAAATTTAGAATTTCAATTGGTCAGCAGAGGCTGGCTTTGTTGGCCTCTGGCTTTGTTGGCCTCTGGCTTTGTTGGCCTCTGGCTCTGGCTTTGGCTGTGTTGTCATATGGAAAATTGGCAGCGCCTTTCCCTTCCATTGGCTTCACTAAGACACACAGATGGCGTTGTTGCTGTAATTTAGCTAAACTCTCACAAGGTGGGAGCAAATTGGGGGTATCCCCTTTAATCATTTATTTGTGGATTCTGATACAACCTTTAGGCTTCATAACATCAAAGATCCACCACCATATTTTACAGTAGGTATCAGGTTATTTTCTATCTCTTCATACTTCTTTCAATGCCAAATCCATCCCTGTTTTGCATGGTTAAGGAGCTCACCAAAAGCACACAGTTACAATTCAAGTGCCAATGCGGGTGCTTAAATTTGTTGGATGTTTTTGTCAACCCTTTCAAATTAAAAAGGTAAGCCTCCTGGAAAGTTGTCTCTAATATTAACACATGAGCTAAATTCCAACCACATGCATGTATAAAGATAAATCAAATTTCACAAACATTTTTTAATCCATTTATGCAATTAAAATAAACAGAAATGCAATTTCCTTATGTGGAAAAATGTAGTATACCCCTTACTTTACCATCACATAAATGGTAATCAGATGCAATAAAACAAGTACAAATTATTAGAAAATCATAATAGTGTAACTTGGGAGGGGCAGGCCTGCCATAAAGATGAGAAACTTGAGCTGGTTTGGTACCCCATGGTAACATCAAGGAATCTGGAAGCCTTGAGTGCTGCAATCAATGTCAAAGTGCATGAGTCAACTGTCAGAAAGACAAACTTGGCTTGGATGGTCTGGAAGGAAGAAGCCTCTGCTCTCAAAAAGAATGTCAAGACACGACTGATGTTTGCCAGCCAACACCTGGGTAAAGACCATAACTACTGGACCAGTGTCATCTGGTCAGATGAGTCCCATCATTTATTTTTGTTGAATAAATGATGGGAAATTATAATCTATCAGTGTTGTTTGTTCAATTACGACAATAGTGTCAATAGTGTTGAAGTGAAGATTACATATCCATATATCCAAAAACGCAAAAGGAAAACCAAAAATACTCACACTCAGAACCAAGAATGTGGGAACAAAATGCAGAGGTCAGGATATAGTAAATTATGATTTAATCCATACTGAAAATGTAAAGCATAATTGCAGGGTGTCCAAAACTAAAAAACAACACAAACAGGCCCATCGCTGCTATTTAATAAAGCCATCAGTGCTATTTAATATATGGTACTGATGGGCCTTATTCCTTCATCAGTGCTATACAGTAAATTGAGAGACAACCCTTGTAACTGATTCACAAGCAATGCTTAACGGGATATGTAGGTGAATACAATTGATGACAATTGACAATTGCATGATCAAGTCTTGCCACAGAAAAAATTACATGAAGATATCACTTCAGCATAGAACTCCTGTGATACATGAACTACATAATTTACTGTATCTCAAAACATAGAAGCCATATGACAAAGTGAATACAGATGATCTGGAATTACAACCATGAGAAAGCAGTAAAGGAGAGACAAAGTCTTCAAGATAACATGCAAGGTCCAATTCCTTAATTGAGGATATAATTGAGGAAATCTTAATAAAATGTACATCTGGCTTCACATTGCAGGAGATGCCCTTCTGCATTGTGGCGTCTACGTTCGGCTTGTAAAGACACAGTCAATAGCGCGGAAGTTAAACTCACTCGTGGTGGGATTGTCTTGCTGAAAGTGTCCAGCCACTGGTGATTCAGGTTGCTGTCTGCGGGCGGCACGGCAGTGTTCATTGTTGTGTAAACACAGTTATCTGCGTGTGCTGCTAGTATATTGTAAGCCTCTGGGACATGTTAAAAGGTAGACGACGTCATTAGGCCTACAAGTGATGAGTCTGTTGATAGTGTATTCGTGAGGAAGGATTTAAACATCTCAGATCTTTTGACATCTGTGCACACTGCAGAGTGGCGCCAGGGGAAGAACCCACAGGCATCTCCCAGGCGTTCCTGGGGGGATTTTCATGAGTCAGGTATCTGCACGCACCAACGTGTCCCTGAGGCCCAGGACTAGTGGAGGATTGTAGAACAGCGGTATGTGCCGGTGTTTGCTGACGAGGTTTTTGGTGTACGGGCCGTGTGGTGCAGCTCTTTGCCGGCACTGCAATGACCAGATGCTGTCAAGCTATGGGGAAAACCAGTCAGATGAGAGAGCAGCTGGGTTTGCAGTATTCCCAGCCTAGTTAATGTCCAATCTAGATCCAAATGCCGGAGACCAGGAATTCTATTTAGGTTGTGCGTCATGAGACACTTGATTAGAAGGGTTGTGGCTGCGGGGTCTGAAGTCTAGGCAAAAATACTTGGAATAGTGGATGGGGATTGACAACTCACGCAGTGGAAAAAAAGCTACAACAGCACAGAATTAGATGAAAGAATAAGTACTTATACTTAAGGGAAAGATAGGCATAGAGCCTTCCTCTTTTTCCTTCCTTTTATATTGTAGGGTACTGAAGTCCTTGCAGCATGACTGCAATTGTAAGGGCATTAGGAGGACTTCTACGTATTAGTACCTCTAGATGTAAAGCAAGTCACCTGAGTGTCACTGGAGAGTCAATAACATGGTGTAGCAACCAGTAGTAATTCCCCTGTGAGGATCACCAATACAACCCTGTGCACAGTATCCCATAGGTCTAACTTAGACATAAACGGAAACATTAAGAAGGCTAAGGATATATCTGTGTTGAATGCTGGATTTTATATGTTAAGCTTTCCAAAGCTCAAAGCACTGGGCATTTATAAGGGGAAAGTAACCTACCACTGTCTGCTTCCTTCCCAGAGACAGATGTGTTTGGGAAGCCCCCCTGCTACGAGGAGGCTGTTTTGATGGAGGACCCCCCTCCCCCCTACTGTGAGGTGCTGGCTGACAGCCGGGGAGGTACTTACACCAAACCGACCCACCGGACCTCCAGACTGGAGCAGCAGGAGCCTGAGACCTCAAAAACCCCCCCTGTAACAGTGTTCTCCGAGTGGGGCTACTCCTCTCTGATCCGCCTGCCTACCGCTCGGCGTTGGGACTCACTTGGTCACCTGCTCTCGACAATGGACATCAACCACAACACCCTTCCAGCAGAGCCCCTCTCCATGCAGGCCCAGGCCACTGCCACCGTGCCCCGAGAGGGCCGGACTCACATCCACACCGATCTGGGGTTGAGAAGTATCCAGGGGCTCAGGGGGCTGGAGCAGAGCTGTGGCCTTCCCACCGCATTCCCTTTGCTGGGTCGCAGCACTGCCGTGTAGGACGGACTCAGTCTCTCGGAGCTTGGGTGCGGCTGGAGCTACGGACACTGGATCTGAGGTAGAGAGGCTTTGGTTTGAAGAAGGGCGGTCTTAAGTTGTAGAGTTGGACTGATGGTGGAAGGCGAACGTCTTTCAGATTCCCAGCAGCCAGACGGGTTGCTTACTCTGCTCTGTTCTGTGCAGGGGTGAGATGAGGACACACTTTGTAAAGATGACATATGACCTTTTTTCCTCTCCCTCCACTGTCTCTTTCTATTCTCTCTCTCGTTGTTTTCATCTCTCTATTCTCTGCGACATCATAGCCTGATGTATAGTGGCTATTAAATGAGTCTGCTGTTGCCATGGTTCCTGGAACTGTATGTTGCACGTGATGGCTCGCCTCCTAGCGACCTCTCCTCCTTCTCCTGCCTCTCCTGCCTCTCCTGACTGGGTTTCTAAAGACATTTTTGTAGCCTTTCTTTGTTATACTGCAGGTAGGAGGGGAATCAGAGAGGAGACATTCTGGGAAACCTTCAATGACCTCCAGTGTCTCTGTGTGGTTGTATAGCGTGTACAGTGGACGACCAAGACGCAGAGTTTTTCTGGAGTTGCCCCTCCCCGTTCAGAGCACTGCAGTGTACAATGGAAACTTTGTTTTGTAATCTTCAGAATGACTTGTCGTGTCTTCAAGATGTTTTGAAGTGTACTATGAATATCAATTTCAAAAACCCCACGGCGGGACTTGCTGCTCCTCGTACGGGCAACAGTGTGCTCACGTGTCTGTGTGAGTGTGTGCGTGCTTGCAGGCGTATGATTTTGCGTGTGTGTTGGACCTTGTAAGTCATTAGTCCAATCAAGTACACAGGGAGACAGCAGTTTTTTTCCAAGAACGAATACGTTCCATATATTGGAAGAATTGAAACCCTTCTATAAATAATTCATAATGCTAATCATATGTTTTTCTCTTAGTCTCCTTTCTCTCCCTCTCCTCTCTGTCTCTTTTCTCTCTCTCCTCTGTCTCTCTCCTTCTCTGTCTCTCCTCTCTCTCTCTTCTCTGTCTGCTCTCTCTCCTCTCTGTCTCTCCTCTCTCTCTCTCCTCTCTGTCGCTCCTCTCTTTCTCTGCATTGTAAATTACTTTCTAATGGTTGCTATCATTCCATGAAGGAAGCATTTCATCGAGATTGTGATTCTGAATCCATTTCTCTCTCTTTCCATCTCACGTACACTATCAGGCTAGATTGTGACTGTGAGTTGCTCTCCTTCACATTGCCATGCAGGTCCTCCAGAACATAGAGTGGACATTGTCTGACAAAATCTAATCTGTCAGTGTCCAAAGCCACCCTCCTGCACCAACCAAGGCGATGTTACCTCTCACTTTCTTCTGAGGTTCCACTTCGGATGGCTTTAGTAAACTCGTAATACAACTTATTTCCATGTTGATCTGTCTAAGTCGGATGATAAGGCCTAGCCCAGTTCCGAAGCACATGTTTTAATATAATATTTGCCATTATGGAACACATAATTGGCATACACCCTTGGTGGGGTTATGAGATATGCATTAAAAAAGCATTTTCCTTGTCACTCACATCCAATTATCTCCTTGGCCTATTTTTGTTGTTCAGCGGTAGTGTTACTAAATGCTTTTGCAAGGGCGGGGGGGGGATTAAATCAGAATGTATTTTCCTCTGAATCTATCCAATCATGACCCCCCTTACTACTCTGCTCAGCCTACTAGGAGCCGTGTCCCCACCAGGGTCCAACCCTCTTCGTTATGAACAGTTATGTAATCCAATTCAATCAGATTACAATACATTGAAATGAATGCAGTATTTGATTGGTGCACCTGCCAGTATCCTTGCTTAATGATAAATTACGAATCCTGTCAGTGCAAAGCTAAGGTGCCACCTTCAAGGACCCTGGAGAAAGAGAAGATTGGATTAGATAGAGGTGTTCAGTCCAAGGAAAAACACTACTTAGTATGGGACACAGCAGGTTATATAAGTGTAGAGAGAACATACAGTACCCAATGCCAGGAGAGAAAGAAATTGAGAGATTGAGGAGGAAGAGAGAACAGGGAGAGAGAGAGGAGGGAGAGAGGAAGATAGAGTGTCGTGGGTTAGAGGAGATGGAATTGGAGAGATGAAGAGAGTTTGAGAAAACAACTTAAGGCCATTACTGCAGATAATTGTATTATTGAGAGTTATTTCAGTTTGAAGCAAGTGGCATCTATTCAGATAATGTCACAGTTTGTATTTGGTTTGCTTTGACAAGAGCACTTACAGTTTTTGTACACTATACAGTATAATGGCAGTTGGCAGGCCTGTGGAAACCTAGAATGGAATTTATTTTAGATAATCATATTCAAGATATTTTTCTAACAAAAGTAGTGTACAGTATAAATAAAACTGCATTTAGACAATCATTTGGAGACCTTAACAGTTTTTTTTTAGAACAATCAAAAACGAAATTAAACAGATTAAGTTTCCATGGTCCCAGAATGTCCTGATTCATGCTATGTGTAACAGAAACACAGCGCAGTATTTTATGAGGTGTTTCTATCTACGTTTGAATGGATAATGGATATTTTGACAGGCACACAACTTGTCACATACTGTCCTCTTGATTGATTGACAATTGCCTCTGATCTGCCATGAATTGACAATTTCCAGGTAAAACAGTTGTTTCTTTGTGCTGTTTTGATTTTGTCAAATTCCAATCCTCTGCCACGAGAGGAGGAAAAGACAGAGGTGAAGACTTCTTTCTTCGTGGCATACGTGTTGCCAAGCAACCACCAGGGCAGAGTGCTAGCTTGCTCAGAGTATGTTTACATGGGAACATCAGCTGTGTGACCAGTCTGAGCACAATGAAGATGGGCCACAGGGCTAGGATATATGACTACTGTGTACTGTGTGGGTTTGGGACTGTCAGTAGCACCTGAGAACTGACGTTAACAGTTTGCCATCCCAAATCCCAGGATTTGAAATACAGTTAGAAATGGAATGTGCTTTCTAGCTGTCAATATTGACAGCCATTTTGAGGAGATCGATAAAACACCCCAATGAAATGGACTCCAACCGCTCCTCTAATATTGGATTGACAAGAATGTGGGATATGTATCATTTAAGGACGTACCCGGCTCCTCAGAGAGTTGACTATCATGCAACGGACCACATCTGCCCATATGTCCAAAGGCTCCATTTTTGATATGGCTTAAAGAATGAAGTGGCCATGCTATAGTATCGACTGCGTGTGATGAACACCTCGCACATACATACTGAGAATGTACAACCTGGTCTGCTGTGAATGTACCTACCACATGTAGCATGCGGTGTTTTCTATACATCTGATTGCAGGAGCTCTTCTGTGTCACTCACTCCTACGTCTGCTGCTACTATGCTACTGTATGGATGCCTCAAAAATGGCACCCTATTCCCTATAATGTGCTGTCATTTTCATCAGGGCCCATAGGGACTATATAAGGAATAGGGTTGGAACTCAGGCTGTGTTCCACCTGTTTGGAGAAGGGCCTTTATAGTCCCATACCTGAACTGTGCCAACATCAATTTAATGAAATGCAGTTGAATTAAATTAGGTGAAAACAAACATGGCTGTGACAGACTTGTGTTGTAATGTTTTCGGATGTTTTTTTTTAAATGTATGCCTGCTTTGAATAACAGAGATACACAGCTCCGGAAAAAATTAGGAGACCATTGCTGTGACGACTGGGCCCTCTGCTGCCAGGGGAGGGCGGGCAGGCTCCAGCGGTCGACGTCACCGGCCTTCTGACGCCACCGCCAAGCTCATCAGTTCATCTCACCTGTTGTCTCATTCTACGAGCTACGTCAGACTTTGTATTTGTGCGTTACCTTATCTTTATTAAAATACAACCTTCGTTGACTCCGCTGTTCCACTCCTCCTTCACAAAGTCCTGACAGCTGCACGTTTTTCGTTCCTTTCCAAAAAAGTTGATAAGGGCAGTTTTGAGTGAGGAACAGAAGTGTTCAATTTGCAGTGGTCTCTTAATTTTAACTCTTCTGTTCCTCACTCAAAACCTTCCTTTTCGACTTTTTTGGAAAGGAAAGAAAAAGGTGCAGTGGTCTAAATTTTTTCCGGAGATGTATATTCAGTGGTTTATTAGGTATATCACTCAGTTCACAAAAACGGGTTGCACGTACATGGAGTTACATGGCCGTGACTTGGTATATAAAGTTACTGTTCCATTGGACGTTAGAATGAGCGTGTCACGATTGTTAACGCCAGACAAACTGGATCCAATACGTTAGAAACTACAGTCCTGTGCTTTTAGCTTATGTCTATAGGCCTAAAACTCAACTCTGGACCTCTAGGCCAGTTCCTCTTCGTTTTTACATTGCTTATATTACATTGCGCATCTTGGAGATTCAGGGGTCGTAGGTCCTTGTCACAGATGTTTTATTGTAGCAGACAAGCCCACCACGTTCCACTTCTATCAGCTAGGAACTAGAAGAGACAAGGGAGAGAGGTACAGTGGGCATTCAGAGAGTAGAGCATCTCTGGCCTGAGATGGAACAGGCAACTGGCAGCAGGGATGTTGTGTGATGCCATCGAGTTACCATAGACCGACTTCCCTGTGAAATGTTTCTTGCACTGTAGAATCCAAACCCAAACGGATTAATGTTGTTCTGGAGGGGTCTGACTGGGTTCCTGATGGGTATACTTAATAAATGTAAGATTCCCTGACAAAGAATGTGATTAAATAGACATGTTCCCAGGATAGATGTGGTATACAGGTCAATGACACACTCCCCCACCAGGACAAAAGGAAGACATTGTAAAATTTAACAAAATAGATATTGCTCAAATCAGTCACCAAAGAAGAAACTGTCTGATGCAAACTCCCATTTGTGTAAGCTGGTAGCGTAGCTGGCATACAGAAATAGATGGTGCTTGTCAAAATTGCTTTCAGCTGTAATACAATTGATTGGGGGTAATGACATGAACACCGCTTGGGGTTGGCATCCATACAAGCGCCATACTGGTGAGATTCAGAGTCCCTCAACAGTATTTTTCCCACACTTCCATGGTACTTCCATATGTGGTAGAGGTTTCTGTAACTTGACCCAGACATTGGCCATGTCCTGGAAATGCAGGGGTGGGAGATCCCATGGGGGGAAGGACTCAATCTCCTCAAAATTAGCTTACAGCCTATTACTGCACTCATCTGTATATTTCACATTATTTAGCAAAAAGTGGAGATTCAGATTAAAAAACACCAGTATGCTGTTCGTATGGATGTCAAGTTTGTGTTCCAGTGACATATTTGCTAGCGTTAATTCCAGCAGCCTACTAAAGGTGCTTGTTATGTTTGATTTTATTTCAGAAACCATAGAATATTAGCAGCGGTAGTGGAAGGATTCCGTTTCATAATATTGCTCACCTGCTGTGATATTTGCTCCAATATGTTATAGAGCAAGGGAGGGAGAGATGTTTTGAACAAAATATAAGGTTCTTGTAATTCACCCAGTTCCCAAATAAGTGAAATCCCATATAGATTATTTGACACTTGCATTTCCTTAAAGGAGTCTGCTGTTAGAGAAACAATGCCACTGTTCACTGCACAGGCTTTGTGCAGTGCGTAAAAATGTGCGTATTCTATCATTCAATAATTCCATGTCTGAGGGGAACAAAATGCAACATCTATAGAAAACAATGCAAGAAGGTATGCTTGATGACAATTACACAAATCTAACAAATGGTAAAGAAACATTTCTAGTAAAAACAAAATGAATTACTTGAGACAGAAACAAGTCGAATGAAACAGATGTATTTTTCATATTTAGAATGACCTAACATGGAATGGTAGCAGACTGGTATCCAGGTTACAATAGAGACAGTAACAACGTGACAGAAATAATCTGAACATGGTTAATGGCAAATTATTGCATTGAAGCTGTATCTCAATAGGCCACTAGGCTATAAGTGTTGAGTGTAACAAGTGTTAAGTCATCCTGAGGAACGTATCAGCTGGGCTGACAGTTAACATAAGATTAAAAAGTACTGTAAATACTGTAAACAAACCTTTTGCTACTGATCATTATTCATAATTCATTAAGGACAATCATGGTAGCATTAATGTGGCAAGATTTTAAAACATTAAAGTTATTTGAAATAACGGACTTGAAAATACCAGAATTATATGATTTGCCCTTAATTTTTTATTGGGCACAATATAATCAGAAACCTTAAAGAAGCACAATGGCAAATACATGTAAAACGTTTGTAATCCCAAACTACAGGCCATACATTACGTGACTGGTCAGAATTTGTGGGGATGCCAATATTTTCAGCACCTATCATTTTAAGATTCATAATTTTTACTTGTTAAACAAATCTAATCTAAATTGTACATCAGAATTTGTATGATTTATTTAGGTTAACTTTTCAGCTCTGCCATCCCTCTTCTAACTCATGTTTTTCCCAAACCTCTTGAGCGAACACTACACCACTTTGCATGAGTTTTATGTTACAAACCCTGTGGCTTTAGCAGTCTAGGGTGGATGGTACAGAGACCCGTAACATAAAACTCATGCAAAGTGTAGTGTAAAGGCACAGTGAGAACAAACGACACTGACAACCAAAGCTACCGTCAGTGTCGGGGGTATGCATCTCAAGAGTGTCTATGTCCATGTGGGGGTAAAGCAAAATAGTCTCCTTAGGAGAACCAACTGACTGGGTTTTTAAACCAGGGATGTGTGATGTGATTGGGTAAAGGATAAAAGGAACAGGTGGTGCAATTAGGATGGGTGTCCACTGATTGGTCCACCTCAGCAGTCAGGTGGGAAACACCAACGAGCACAATCAGGAACATAAGAGACACCTGGGGAAATGGCAGGAGGGGAAAAACAAAAACGCACATACAGGGTACCTGCATGCGTAACACAAACGCACATACAGGGTACCTGCATGCGTAACACAAACGCACATACAGGGTACCTGCATGCGTAACAGAAGCCTATTTTCAGCCCTCATATTAGACGTAGACAAATACTTTGTCTTGTCCATTGTCTTATCCTAAAGCTGTGAATGTGTGTGTGTGTGTGTGTGTGTGTGTGTGTGTGTGTGTGTGTGTGTGTGTGTGTGT
>JACXGI010007347.1:0-10650 GCA_016801175.1 Esox masquinongy
TGAACACATGTGGAATTATGTACTTAACAAAAAAGTGTGAAATAACTGAAAACATGTCTTATATTCTAGTTTCTTCAAAGTAGCCACCCTTTGCTCTGATTACTGCTTTGCACACTTGGCATTCTCTTGATGAGCTTCAAGAGGTAGTCACCTGAAATGGTTTTCCAACAGTCTTGAAGGAGTTCCCAGAGATGCTTAGAACTTGTTGGCCCTTTTGCCTTCACTCTGCGGTCCAGCTCACCACAAACCATCTCGATTGGGTTCAGGTCCAGTGACTGTGGAGGCCAGGTCATCTGGCGCAGCACTCCATCACTCTCCTTCTTGGTCAAATAGCCCTTACACAGCCTGGAGGTGTGTTTGGGGTCATTGTGCTGTTGAAAAATAAATGATGGTCCAACTAAACGCAAACCGGAAGGGATGGCATGTCGCTGCAGGATGCTGTGGTAGCCATGCTGGTTCAGTATGCCTTCAATTTTGAATAAATCCCCAACAGTGTCACCAGCAATGCACCCCCACACCATCACACCTCCTCCTCCATGCTTCACGGTGGGAACCAGGCATGTAGAATCCATCCGTTCACCTTTTCTGCGTCGCACAAAGACACGGCGGTTGGAACCAAAAATCTCAAATTTGGACTCATCAGACCAAAGCAGAGATTTCCACAGGTCTAATGTCCATTCCTTGTGTTTCTTGGCCCAAACAAATCTCTTCTGCTTGTTGCCTCTCCTTAGCAGTGGTTTCCTAGCAGCTACTTGACCATGAAGGCCTGATTCGCGCAGTGTCCTCTTAACAGTTGTTCTAGAGATGTGTCTGCTGCTAGAACTCTGTGTGGCATTCAGCTGGTCTCTAATCTGAGCTGCTGTTAACCTGCGATTTCTGAGGCTGGTGACTCGGATGAACTTATCCTCAGCAGCAGAGGTGACTCTTGGTCTTCCTTTCCTGGGGTGGTCCTCATGTGAGCCAGTTTCATTGTAGCGCTTGATGGTTTTTGCGACTGTACTTGGGGACACATTCAAAGTTTTCGCAATTTTCCGGACTGACTGACCTTCATTTGTTAAAGTAATGATGGCCACTCGTTTCTCTTTACTTAGCTGATTGGTTCTTGCCATAATATGAATTCTAACAGTTGCCCAATAGGGCTGTCGGCTGTGTATCAACCTGACTTCTGCACAACACAACTGATGGTCCCAACCCCATTAATAAGGGAAAAAATTCCACTAATTAACCCTGACAAGGCACACCAAAACCATTTCAGGTGACTACCTCATGAAGCTCATTGAGAGAACACCAAGGGTTTGCAGCGCTATCAAAAAAGCAAAGGGTGGCTACTTTGAGGAATCTAAAATACAAGACATGTTTTCAGTTATTTCACACTTTTTTGTTAAGTACATAATTCCATATGTGTTCATTCATAGTTTTGATGCCTTCAGTGAGAACCTACAATGTAAATAGTCATGAAAATAAAGAATACGCATTAAATGAGAAGGTGTGTCCAAACTTTTGGCCTGTACTGTATATGCATGTTTTGACACACTGGAGTGAAAAACAGTGGCATCGCTAGGCCTATTTAGAGTAGCCCCAGGTCTTTTAATCCAATTTCCAATAAACATGATGAGTTTGCATAACCACTCACTTAATGGGGCAAATATGTGTGCTTCCTTTGCAAGCTGAAATGAACACAGCCGGGAAAGTTAAAGAAATGCGTGCCACAATTGCTGCATTTCAATTATGCAGGGTTGTATATACTACCACTGTTCATCATTTCATCCAATCCCACTTTCTTTAGGTCCAACAAATTTGTATATCCAAGTCCCTAGTCTCTTGCAAGTCTGGTGAAAAAAGCTGGGGCACATCAACCGATAAGCAGGTAGTACAAACTCTGGCAAGTTAGCAGTAACTGTCTTCCACTGTCATCTTCAGCTAAACATCTGTCATCAGTTACAGTTTTGCCCGGGATAAAAAGCCTTGTGGTTGGCTGATGGCAGTCTATTATCATTATTATTATTTTATGACAATGTAATCTTGACGAAAACTGATAGGAAATAACATGAACCAGCCTGTCTTCACGCTATCAAGATCCTTATACCATCGCTATTACACTAAATGCTGTGGAAACCGTAACCATTACAAGACATGATGTCTACAGGGGGAGGACAGAGAGGTGGGGATACAACACACTAATTAGGCAGGGAGGTAGGGCTGAAATCACCTGGGACCAGATTTATAAATAACAGGATGCACTGGAAAGAGAGATGAATCTACATGCAGACTAGTTATAGTCCATTTAATTCTGGAACTGTGAACTGGATTAAGACTAGGCCAAATAAAGAATGCCCAACAAATTCAACAAAACAAATGATGAACTGGGAAATAAAAGTGAGGCACTGTGGACATTTTGTTCTTACCTTCAGGAGATGTTGGTTTATCCATTTTGTAAAAGTCTTTTTCTGCACTCTGTCTCTTTCATCTGAGGAAAGACACAAAAACAGATATATTTTTGGCAAAGTACTTTACATGCATAGATCAAGCACGGCGTAATTTACAGACAGACAGAAAGACAGACAATAGAGAATTATAATTTGCATCACAAGCAGAATTCAGAATTGTTATTTGATAGTAGTAAATCACAAATAACTCTACTGTTCTTGAATAAGCCCTTTATTTTTCACTCTTATTAATATCAAGAACCACTCTAAACATATGTTAAAAAAATTATAATCTGCTTCTTTTACACCCTTCTTCATTTTCCAGTAAACGCAGCAGTCTCCAATAAGATTTATATTTTTGGAAGTGTAATTGAATAAGTAACGTCTGTGCATGAGGTTTAGCTTCCATTACTCATGGCTCAGCATTGCACACTGTCACCCACATTATTTTGTGTTTCCTGTATCCGTGGCAACTAGACCGTCCATTTCCACATGCAGCTTCTTACAGATAGGAGTCTCTTCATGATAGAAATGGAAACATGAAGACTGTACAGTGGGCTGTCAGGGCAAACTTTAGCCAGGTATTTTACAAAGACAAAACAGCACAGCGCTTTACATGGACAGTAGATTACTTGTCCTTCGGGGAAGAGATCCTCCACAATTTTCTCTGTGTCACCTTACTCACACAGGACGACTGAGAGAGAAAGCTGCAGAGTGAGAGTCGTGATTCAGACCAGATTGAAGTACGCCCGATGTCATCTCTCTGCCTAAAGGCCCTTCTGGTGTTACCATCAGACCAACATTGAAACCAATCACTAGCCCAGCAAATCAAATTAAAAACACAACATTCGAAAAGCAATAACAAACCTTTTTACAAAGCTCCTGACTCCTAAAAAAACAAAATCTTCAGACCCTTGGATTTTGAAACAGAAAGGCAAATCGCACAGATAACCCCTTTCTTTCTACACAGCATTATTACACAACTGGATTTAAGAGGTTTTAGTCGCCTTTTAAATGAGAAACAGAGCAGCCAGCTTCCTCCCTCTGTCAGCACTTTCCTACCCTTACATCCCGAATCCAGGGTGGAAGCGAAACAGGAAGAGACGTGATACTGACCCATGCAGCACATCCGCGTCACCAGGTGAGTGTTAAGCTCCCCCTCACTCCACCGCAGGGGCCACATCTCCCTAGCTATCGTTAGCTCCCGGGGGCACGGGGGAAAGTGCATCATGGTCCGTGGCAGAAGCACCTCGGGTGTGAGTTACCAGTATCAGACTCCTCCTGCCTGCCTGCCTGGTTGCCTGGCTGGCTGGTTGCCTGCCTGGCTGCCCGCCTGCTACTCTGCCTCCAGGGTAGCCAGCCGCTAGTCTTCTTCTATAACATCCAGAACGAGTCCTGTCAGGTTTTCCACAGCAACTCAGAGGTTTTCTCACATGTTTATTTAAGGCCCCAGTGTAATGTCATTAAGGGGACTTTTTTTTAGGTTGATGGGAGGTTCTTAGCTTTATTCTCTGGTTTCTTGAACATTTTTTGAAAAGTATTTATTGATGCTCCAAGCACTGAAATGACCAAATTCAAAACAATATGGATGCCTTTTTTTTTTTACTACTTTCACTGCGCGTTTCAATAATACTTTTAATAACACCACTTACTGATTATTTTCAACTCCAAACACAAATAGGACACGTGGAAATGAATTCCCTTTAGCTTTTGTCAACACGTCTTTTTAATAGTGACACAGACTGACACAGCATCAACACCCAGCAAGGCAGGTATAGCCAGTCTAGATGCCCAGACATGCTACTCGTCTAGTTGTCAGCAGAATAAACAACATTTCAAAATTGCAATGAATCACAACATTAGTCAATTACTGAAAACAACAGAGTTTACATCATGTTCCAACTCACTCTGAGGTGGGCAAATTATCTGGACAATCACCATCATGTCAGTCAGAACCTTGACAGACCTAATTTTCTCTACAATGATTGGTACATCCCAGAGTAGCGAACCCATGTTAAGTAATACAAATATGAGACAGTATATTCTGTCAGATGTTACACATCTGTGAAAAGATTTCAAAAGCCAATATATCTGTATGATTTATAGGTCTGCACCATTTGTCTGAATTTCACAAATATAGCACATCTTACACTGCAAAACTCAATTAAAAGTCAACTATACACATCACACATGTCTAACAAAAACAGATGCACTCCCTTAAATACACCAATCAAAATCCAGACACAAATACTTATTGCTTAAGGCTACACAACATAAAATACCATATGGAAACGTAGGCAGTGGCAGGAGGTCAAACAGGCCTATACTTCCAAATCTGTCTAAAAGATACCATCTCTGTCAGTGGATCTCAGCTGACGTTTCCATTTGGTTCATCTATAAATAGTGTGTAAAGCTAGAGAGTAGTCATTACTGCTTAGTGAATCGGTGAGTCTGAATCTGGGCTCCAATGTCTTCTGCAACATCATGAGCAGGTTATGACAAGGGTTGCAGAATAAAGCACTGTAGAGCAGTAGGCCTAAATGCCGAACTTAGGAGCAGTTTTGCCTTCTAGATAACGGAATCGGTCATGAACAGTGCCAATTATGGGCACGGGATCCATAATTAGCACTCTGAGACGCTTTCAATCAAGATCACTTTGGGGTTATGCAACATGCTGCAGACTTCATAAACTTGCAAAGGCATAAGAATTCTAAAGCCCAACTTTGATGGTAAAACATTTTGAAAGGTCAAAAGGTTTTGGGTCGCCTAGCAAATGTTCCCCACAGGGGGCGGTTTAAATGTTTTCTTGTCGCCAAACGCTTCAGACCAAACGAATCACTAGCCAAGAAGGATACAACGATGGATCCAACTCGTGCCATTCAGTCATCAATTAAAATTTATTTATAATGCCCTTTTTACAGCAGTTGTCACAAAGTGCTTTTATAAAACACCCAGCGTGAAACCCCAAGGAGCAAGCAACAACACTGTTGAAGCACAGTGGCTAGGAAAAACTCCCTAAAAGGTGCCGAAATTTGAGAAGAAACGCAGAGAGGAACCAGGCTCGAAGGGGTGACCAGTCCTCTTCTGGCTGTGCCATCTTCGAGTGGCTGTTGTTCCAGGCTTTAACGGGCTGTGTGCAATAGCTAGGGGATGAGATCTGTTTAAATGTCATAGTGTCCAGGGAAACCAGACAAGATATGGTTTTAATTCCAGCAGCCATAGTACCAGACGTTACGCTCTGCAGCAAGACTGCAATGCTGCTACAGCACTCCTTCATTCTCGACCTCTCAGTATTCCTGTTCTGTCTGGATTATATAAATCTCCTGTTCACTCACACTCCAACTCCATAACCAATCAGTGCATCACAACTGCCACTGGGTAAAGTGGGCAATCCAAAGGTACAATTTGTGATTGTAGGGGCTTCACTGAGTTTCAGAGCTTACTGTAATAATACATGAGAGCCAATGATTAATTAATCAGGCGACGTCTGTCCAAGGCAACAACCATATTCAACGCCCAGACACAGGATAAAAATGCTGCATTGTTGACGACCAACGCTGATCGTGGTGAAACTAATAATGACAGTTCAATTTTTGAAATAAATACATCCTTACGAAAATAACATTGAATCACCACAGGGAGCAGTTTCAACAAATGTGAAATGTATTCATAAAACATTGTTAATGAAAATTGCACACCGGGACTACAGAGCTTAGGGGATAAAGAAAGTTGAATCCAGAGTCACTGAGTTTGTGGAATGTGTGTACCGAGGTAAAATAATAATCTTAAGAAAATGGTGCCCTCTTGAGGGACCGGTGAAGAGAACATGGAGCTACAATATCACTTCCTGCATGATAAGCATTTCTACAATCTACAGATTAACCTCATAAAAACACACCAAACCACAGTATTACTTAAGTAAATGATATACAGAGCAATCAGAGGCTATGTTTATTACTATATTATTTCACCTAATTGTTAGTAAGGATCAGCGGCGGAGCTTTATATACCAGGGCTGGTTTTACAGTGGAACACTCCATTGAAGTTAAGGGTGATACCTTCAGTCGCTACAGATCTAAAAACAATCATCATCACTTCAGCCCTTCTTCCCAGGATTAAAGTAGATAAAGATGTTCACATTACAAGAGAGCGGACCAAAATACTCATCATTTGCACAAATGGTCTGGATCCCCCTAAAAAACAATGTCCTTTCTTGGTTTTCAATAAACAACTTAAGATTATGCAAACTGTTTATGTTTGGAAGTGCAAAAGTCCACCAGGTGCCATGAGCATGTTTAATGTGTTACCTAACAGCTCATGACCTGTGACTTGACTGGGTTGTTTACAGCATCTTCATTAATCAGTTCCACTTTCTGTCTTACCACGTTCCACTTGGAAGGTCACTCTTTGGAGTATACAGCCAGAGAAGGGATGAAAACATGATGTAAAGACGAAAAGCGAGAGGAAAATGATGTATAAAATGTTAACACTTGTCCTCCGCATGCCATTGGTCATTCATTTATTACTGAACAAATGTACAGATTTTGAATTACGATGAAAACTCAGTCTTTAGCTATGGTGACACAAATCTTGATGTGAACTTTGATATGAGTCACAGGAAAATTCCAGTTTTTCCAGCCTTTCATAATGTGAGCGGTATACTATCACTGATAGTGGTGTCTATTCCATGGAGGAGGGTCAGTATGACTGACATTAACAAAAGGGCTGTGACCATTCAACCTTACAATACAACTTAAGTGTTAACACAAGATCCCACCGTTTTAACCATTCATGTTCACTGTACTTCCACTCTCTGAAGTAACTTCATGTCAGTCTTGCATGCAGAGCATGTTAATGTTCAGGAAGAAACTGCTTAGAATGTTCTGAAACCTTTTGAAACAAGGAGATACTACCTTCATTTACCCAATACATACATTTCATTCTCTGTTCCACAATGTTTCTCTCGGGTGTGCTTGCCCTACTGAACATAACCCTGGTAAGATACAGCAACCATTCATTTGGTGTGACTTCTGGACTTCAAAGAAGTGTATGGGCACAGCTAAGAATAGCCACTACAGTTACACCGTGTGCCCTAGGGTCTGTACCATTTCAATGACATCCTTTCTTACCTCACAGCAGCCTGACTCAAACTACTATTTGTGGTATAAAAACAGGAATTACTTTAATTTGTGGCCTGGAGTCTTAATTTGTGGCTGCCTCTGGTGCTACAGTGTGTGTCCAAACACTCCTTAGCAAGAAAATCTCTCTATCTATCCCATTTTCCTGTCTTATGAACCATGAACATGCCAAAAGAATAATATATCCCTAAAAAAGGAATTACTTTTCATGGTAATGATGGTTTGCATAATGAGGGTCTAGACACAACATTCCAGTAAATTGTACAGTCTAACTTTGCTGTACAGACGATGAATTAATACTATGTTTAGTTTGCTTGTGGACTCTCTCTTCTGTTTCTCTTCACTAACTAAATACCAAATCAGTCGCTTTCCCTCAGCCCGCCAAGCACCGTTTCTGCCAGTTGCAGAAATGGCTCAAAGCCGAGGGAGTAAACATGAGTGTCTAGGTGCTAATTAGACCCTCCATTGGCCCTTTTCAGCAAGTGTGCAATGATGCAGCCTTTGTGAAGCGGAATCCCACATTATGTCTGCGTTCAGGACTTGACATGGTATAGTACCTCCAAAATGTAATGTTTAAGCTATACTGGGGTTTAGGTTGTGAATAATGACAATAGGCATGTCTATTTGAATGTCGTACTTTTTTGTTTTAAAGCGGGAACATTAAGTCAAGTTTCCTGATGTTGATGTGTGTACTGATCATCTTGCCTCTCTGTGAAAGACACCCTCTGAATTTTCTCAGCAACACCTGACAACAGAGGGCCGTCTAAGCAAAGCTGGCAGAGACATAGAATAGTTTGAGACTCACAAGATGTTTTGTGGACACACGGTGGGAGAAGCCATTACATGACATGAGACCAGAGCAGTATTTATAAACATCCCAAAAGTCCCACAGTCCAGACAGATTATTCCAAGAGAGTGAAAATAGCGACAGCAGCAGCACTGCTTTTAATAACAGGAGCAACCAAGATAGGGGTCAAGGAGACACTACAAGGGTACTTAATATTAACTGTCCCTGCCTACTCTGGCATCCCATTCACACACAGGTTGAGTTCAGATGCTGGGCCTGTTGTGGTGCATGAGAAAGGAGCATTAAATAACTAACAACACCTCAAACCTATATGTTCCGATCAGCGCTGTTATAGACCCAATTATAGACCCAACAGCACCACAGGTGAAGCATCTTGTTGAACTGCTCTCTTCACTCTAGTTTACAATCCCGAATATCAACCTGTCCTGTCATCACCCAATGAGATGTGTGTAGTTTGGAATTACAAGCCGATGCACTGATAGATATGTGTTTTCAGCTGCGAGAAAAATTCAGATGAATCGAAGACAAAGAGATGTGGGACAGGTGACAAGAGCGCTACCGAAGCAGGGCGCTTTCCTCTTGTCACAGCAGAATCTAAAGTATGTGCAATCTGGAACAAAAAATAGGCAGCCCGTATCTTCACAGCAGGCCGGCTGGCGCAGTATGCTGTTCAATTGCCAGGCTCCAACAAATATCACTGCCGCCCATAGCCTAAAGCCCTTTTCAAGGCCCAGAGAGGTAATAGGAAATAAAGCCAGAGGAGCACTGTGCTGTCTCTAATTCTCTCTCTCTCGGTCTTCTCATTCTCTCTCACTGTTTTTCGTCTCTCACTCTCTTAATCTATATTCTTCAATAACACTCTTCATCTCTCCATCTCTCTCAAAAAAACACAATTGACGTTAATGGCATGAAAATTGTTACAACATACATAACCAAAGCAAACATATAGAAACGTATTAATTCATGAAAAAGACAGATTATTATAAAAATCGTCACGCAACAGGAACAATTAACAAGCAATTAAGGGAAACAAGGGGAAAATAAATACTTGCGTATGAATTACATTGACAGAGTTGTCTGTGTCCTACTACTTTTGTTATTGCAATGGGATACAGGACTGTATCTATGTGTCTCAAATGAGGTCATACATTTGGCAGGAGGTAAGGGAAGTTCAGCTCTATTTCCACCTATGGTGGCCTCCGTTGATAGCAAGGCCATGCTCACTGAGTTTGCTTTTCTTAATTTTGGTTCTGTCACAGTGGTCAGGTATTCTGCCACTGTGTACTCTGTTTATAGCAAGGTAGCGTTCCAATTTTGCTCTATTTTTTGGTTGATTCCCTTCACTGTTTCAAATAGCTCTCTTTTTGTGTTTTTCCATTATCTGCTTGGGTTTAACTGTGTGGTTCGCTCCTCTGTAAATTGTTTTGGTGTGTCAACAGAGCCCACTCTCTCCCCATCTCTTTCTGACTCTCTATCATTCTTTCTTTTTAACTCCCCTCCCCCTCTTCCCTCCACAGATCTTGTCAAACATCTGCCCGGTCGTAGCTGTCTCATTGACTAGAGGAGGTAGCGTGTAGAGGAGATATGAGCAATGGCTTTGTAAATTTCACATCCTGCTGCCAAAGCTTGTTTTCCTCAACTCCTACACTGAGATGTCATATTAGGCAGCCTGTCATGTTAATGCTGATAGCACAAAGCATTCAGAGTACAGTAGAGTATTACATAACGGACGCAGGGGGCAACTGTGAAAAGTAAGGAACCCCTGTATGATGACAATGCACATTTCTAGACACAGGCTAAGATAAGCAGCCTGCACCCTACTCCTGATTTGCCTGTGAAGGTAACAGGGTCTGTGGTGATCGTTCCACAGATGGGAGACCAGGTGCGTGTTGACCAGTAAGTGCGTGTTGACCAGTAGGTGCGTGTGGGCCAGTAGGTGCGTGTGGGCCAGTAGGTGCGTGTGGGCCAGTAGGTGCGTGTGGGCCAGTAGGTGGATGTTGACCAGTAGGTGGATGTTGACCAGTAGGTGCGTGTTGACCAGTAGGTGCGTGTTGACCAGTAGGCGCGTGTTGCATAGGGTGCAGAGCAATGTGGTATGTGGTCTTAAAAGACACTCATCATTCATTAGAGTAACCCCTCACATCAACATCACCACCACTTCCATCCAGAGCGACTTAGAGCAGTGAGTTCATACGTTTTCATTCTTTTTTGGTACTGGCTGCCGTTGACATCACACCCAGAAACTCAAAGTATTATTGCAAATTTAAAATAAAGCTCT